>JACEVL010000172.1:185000-285000 GCA_020284085.1 Aporrectodea caliginosa | reverse complement strand
CAAACTGTATAAAAAAGGGATTTAAATGCATGTTTATTGTCTATTGCGCCTCAAATGCTAGCCTAGTGTTTTATGACTTTAAAAATATAATAGCCTTTTCTTGATTCCGAGACAATTTGTCCAGTTTCTTGACTCGCTTTGCGGACCGTCAACTGAGAGCTCGCGGACCGGCAAAGGTCGGCGGACCTCTACTTTTTGGGAAGCACTGTATTAAAGGGATGTTGTTGTATTCATTTATCGACAGATGCTACGCCAGTGTGAAGAGTCAGCCAGGTCATCCCCGGTTGGATCCATTCCAGCCACCCAGAGCCCTGTCCCTTTCCTTGCTCCTTCCCCTGTCCCTGTCCCTGTCCCTGTTCCTGTCCATGTGCCCCCTGCAGCCGCCGCCTTCGAACGCCCATCTGGTACCGTATCCCTCCGATCGGCCCTCAAGCACCAGCGCTCCACCATCGATAACACTTCGATCGACGCTAATAGCCCTGTTCTCTTCGGAAGGCACACCCCCGTCGACTCCGTCTACTACCCTCAGCCACCACCACCACCACCGCCCCCTCCTCCTCCCATTGAGTACCATTCCATACAGTCTCTACCGGAGGTGCCCTACCCAGGTCCCCCGTCGCCATTACCCCCTATTCACCTTGCCGTGGCCACTCCCCGCACTCTGGAACCTCATTCGATGGTGTCCGTCCGTCCACCGCTGCGTCCGCTCACCCGTCAACCGGTGCCACTGGTCAGCAAGCCCAGCGATACGAACATCTACCGACGGGCGCTGCAGTCCGGGCTACGCGAGGTCCGCATCATCCCTCCTGAGTCTGACGGCAGAACGTCGAGGAGCATCTCGGCCGAGAACTGGTCGCAGCATTCAGGCAGCGATGGGAACGTATACCCGCGGGAGATACGACCAAGCAACGCGAGCTCCAACTCGAGACAGGACGCTCTACCAGTTCAATACGCTCAGCCGAGTCCAACCGAGGCGCCCTCCTCCGCCCCTGGTCTGTTCCGTGATCAATCTGGAGTAGTCCTGATGTCTGGACAACCGCGAAGGAGCAATAGGAGCTCGGCTGAACTTGGTCAACAGTTTTCGCGTGGCCCTCCCGTAGAGATCGAAGTGGAGTTTCAGAGAGTACCCTCTGCTACGCCTCTTCGTCGTCCCTCGAGCCCACGTCCCTCAGGAGGAGCCCAAGCCCAGGCGTTCGGACAACAGTCTGAGGCGGGTCTTGAGTCACAGCGGGAGTCTCAGCAGGTCGACATGGCTCTGGCCCGTCACCAACAAGCCGCTCAGCCGGGAAACGTAGTACGCCAGAGATTGAGCAGACAGCAGCAGTCAGGGACGGTGCCACAGAACATTCCATCAGGAACGGCGGCACAGATCAGGGACTCTGAGTTGGTGGTTGAGTTCGAGCGTCCGATCGACACCAACAGTAGGCCACGGTCAAGGGATCGGTCGTCGATCTCTTGGTCGCAACAGCTGCAGCAGGTCGAGATGGAGGGACAGGAGGGGCCCCACCATCACATACGACAACAGTCATCCGGATCAACGCAGGCATCTGATGCAGACCCAAGGACGCGTCTGAGCATTGCAAGAAGGCGACGCTCAGACTCACAGCAGACTACGCCCAGCCAACGATCCTCCGAAACCACCCAAACGACCCAAGGATCCTCCGAAACAACCACCCAACAGACGAGCACCACCCAGCAGTCGACTTCGGAGACTGGCAGCCGATCATACACGACGGGGAGCCAGCGGTCTTCGGAACTCGATCACTCGACGGCCACTCGCCAGTCGTCCGAGTCGGACCATCAGCGGTCGGCAATGGCAACACATCATCATCAGCAGCAGCAGCATCCTCCTCAGTCGGGTCCAGAGGCTGCTGCGACGTCGCAAGGACGACCGTCGAGACGGATGAATAAATCCCTGATAGATGCCATCAACGCCCGATCGGCGCCGACTCATGAGGATTCAAACGTCTACGATTAGGATGGAGGGGGCCTATAGACCCTACGAATTGGACGTACACGGTACAACAAAGAAGAACGATTGATCTGTATGTGCGTGTGCATGCAGTGTGTGTAAGCTGCGGTGCAATCTGGTGTTAATATCTACAGACAGTGTAATTTTACAGATTAACAAATTACACGAACGCAGATCAGAATCTAATGTTGTTATTATGTTGCAGAAGAAAAAACTGACGACTCATGAGATGTATTAGTTTACTCACCATAGGCGTAGCTACATTGAGGCACGAGGAGGCTGCAGTTGCCTCCTCGTGCTTTTTTATATAGGGCCTACTGGAAGTCTGGAACTTCCATTGACTATAATGACCCCCAATGACCAGGATTTTGCCAATGGTCTGTGAAGTTGCCTCCTCTTGAATTTTTCAATTCAATTCAATTCAATTCACTTTATTGATCCCAGTAACAGATACAAGTGTTGAACAACATAGTCATATAATCGAACAATCAAAGATTAAAACAACACATTGAGCTAATAAGCAACGAGAGTTGATCAGGAACAATAGGCTCACCATAAGGGACGGGTCCCGCTAGATAGGGCCTACTTAAATTGACAAGTGACTGGTTAATAAAATATGTAATGTTGGAGATATATTATTAGATTGACTAAGTCTCGCTACGTGCCTGTTCCTCACACACTTCCCCCACCCAACATCTTTTCTTAACTTAGCTGAAGAGGTTGGAAGATGAACCCCACAATCCCTCTGACAACTGAAACACTGTCGACATGAAACACCGAGTCGTAACCACCCGATCGAATGACTGACTTTGTTGCATAACATTTTTTGATCGTCACTGCAGATAATAATACATAGTCTACTATTGCAATGCGGTTGGCTTCATACTCATTCGTTCATTCATTCAGAGCATTTATATAGCGCCTCTTAAAGTACCTGCTCAGGAGCGCTATATATATTAGGCCTATACGAATGGAATCTCGATATGAAAGTCGAGCGTATACGTTCCTTTGACGTTCGTCTGAGTTTCCACCTTTCTGTAGCTACACTGTCAGCACGGACATTTTTTAGACCCTTATGACCCCCCCGGAATTCTGACCTGGGACCGAACATATTTTTATAATTATGAACTAGCCTATGTGATACCGTTCATCCTCTTATAGGAATATAGGTCCTTTGTGACCCCTGGATTCTGACCTGGCACCGAACATAATAATTATGAACTATTAGGTTATATTTGCAGGGTAAAAGTAGCCTAAATATGTAGGCTAGGCCTTAAGTCTCCGAAATGGTATTATCACAGCGCCACACAGAAACTGTGTCAGAGGGTCCAGCTCAATTATTAATCACCGGCGCTATATCAAATCAAGTCCGCAATAGACAGATTTTGTGGTCCGTTCCGGCGCCAGGTCAGTATCCGGTGGGGGATCAACTAAACGCCACCAACCTTAGCCGTCTGACTGTCTGCCTGCCTGACCATTTGGAGCTTGACCCTCTGCTATCGATTCTGTCTTGAATAAGCGCCTGTGAATAAGCTGGTTCCCGCGACTTCGCTTTTGGGCGCTGTAGAAATCTCGATATTAGGGTTACGAAAATAATATTACAACGCTAAAGCAATTAGACGGCGTGCAGAGAAGATGACATACTTTCTTACTTACTTGACTTTCAATCGGACATTCACAAGGTAGCAATAAGACTTAGTGTCTGGACGTAGGGTAGCGTTGAGTTGTTTACTGGAAGCGTGTGTTTGTGTTTTGGCGACATTTAATAAGTTCAAGATGATGCGCTACAACAATTGTAGGACTTTACTAAACTATCAGCGCCTCTTTGTGTCAGTTTGCGGTCGCCTTTCGAACAGATTTTCATTAAAGTCAAGCTGCGACCTTTTGAAAAAGTCTTCGATTTTCGGCGTACGAACCTTTCGGACGCAAGGCAAGTCTGCAATAGTTACCACTGTAACCTTTGAGGGAAGCAAAATATTCCTGGAGTGAAACAAATTTCACTGATGTGCAAACTTAATCCGTTGATTTACAAAGCTTCTGGGGGTTTCTACAGGAGCTTGCCCCATCTACCCTGTAGTTCGAATGCACTTATCATTAATTTATGTTGTTTTTATTGCGTCACTTGATTTCTTAATTACTAAATGCACTGGTAGACTATTCTGTTGTTGGCAAACATTTAGTATGGGGGTGCGTAAGTCTACAGGCTTTATAGGTATTTTTGGCATGCTGCGCGGAAGGTACCATGTTTTCGAATGACGACACTAACCCTAGCCATGACCCTAACCGACTCTCACGACGGCTAACCTGTTCCTAACCGACTCTCAAGACGCGTAACCTCACCCTAACTGACACGGTGGACTTGTGCACGCGATTCTAAATGTTTACCCTGTTGCGTCCCACTTACGATTTTCTCATGTTTAAGCATTAATCACCACCATGTTCTTTTTTTAGCTTCATTGCTAATTGGTGACTATGAATTTCAAGATCCAAAGTCGCCTGAAGAAATGTAAGTGTTGAGATTGTTCATCATTTTACAGCGACGTCTTTTTAAATAAAGCAACATTTGACAAGCCTCATTTTTTAGAAGGTTCTTGTGCTAATGGTAATCTTTCATTTTGCGTCTTGTGAAGATTTCCTGGGAATTAGACAGAACTGCCCAGAATGATGTAGAAATAGAGCACTGAAAACATGAGCGATAATAAACCGGAAATAAATCAAATTTTACTGCCACTAAATTGAGTTTTGACCACTTGTTTTGTGATATCATTTATGTAAAATTACATGAAGATTTAATTTGATATAACTAATACACAGCAAATGCTCTATTAGTAGCTTGGCTTAGTCAGATGATGTGAACAGGTTTAATTTCTTCCTGAAGCTATCAATGGGAAGATCAGATGGCTTTGAGTAGAACAGCCAACAACCCTTATAGACTAAGGCTAAGTTGCTAATGCTTAACACATATATAGTTGTATCTTGGGGCTTGCTGAAGGTCTTTTCTTCTTCTTGTTCTTCTTCATGATCGTATTCTTCTTCTTTGTCTACTCCTCCTCCTCCTGTTGCACATCCATCTCCTTCATCTTCATCTCTTTTCTCATCCTCTGCATCTTTTCCCTTCGTTTTTTATTCTCCGTCTTCTTCTCATCCTCTGCATCCTCCTCCTTCTCCATCATCTTCTTGTCTGTGTTCTTCTCCTCATCCTCTGCATTTTCCTCTTCCTTTTTCTTCTTGTTCTTCCTATTCTTCTTCTTCACACATACCAATGTTTCTCCTCACAGTATGCACTGAAGAATTTGTTTTATATTTTTAGCAACTGTTTGTATTTGTTTCTAGTGTAAATATAGTTTTCATCGACAAAGCTGGCAAACGACTTCCTATAAAAGGGAAAATTGGCGACAATGTCCTCTACCTTGCTCATCGCTTTGGCATCGAACTCGAAGGTCTGCCGCTGAAACTGATTATCATCTTTCTTTGTTGTTGGCAGTCATTCAGTTCAAAATTAATATGAATTTTAATAATTTATTTCTTACTAATTAATTCTTGATGCAGGAGATGCAATGGAGAACTTTTATCCTGATTACGGCTTGGTTTTGGTGCGCCATCTGTTGATGCCTTGTGCATTAGACACTGGCACCATAGAAGTTACTAGTTACATCTTTAATTACCATGCTACCAAGCCTGATTTACGGCTTGGTTTACTGATTTATGGCTTGGGTTACTGATTTACGGTTTGGTTTACTTATTTACAGCTTGGTTTATCGATTTACAGCTTGGTTTACCAATTTACAGCTTGGTTACCGATTTACGGATTTAATATATGAGCATTGATGTGAGCAGATATGAGCAAGTCAAGGCTACTCACTTGTTTGATTTCCTTTGTAGGTGCCTGTGAAGCATCACTGGCTTGCTCAACGTGTCACGTTTATGTTCATAAAGATTATACAGACAAACTGAAAGACCCAGAGGAAAAGTAAGCTTCTCTTGACAGTCTCTGTCTCTCTTCACTCACAATTGCTCTGAGCCATTGTCTGATGCTTGGAAATTAGATAGTTGCGCTTAATAAATGCTTAATAATAATAATAATAATAATAATAATAATAATAATAATACAGTTACCAATATTCTATTGGCTCAGAAGTTAGATTGGTTTCTATTTGGACTTCAGTATATTCGGGACATCCAATGGATTGCAATCTTGGAACACTTTGGTTTCAGAAGTGACCCTCAGTTGACATATTTGTGTCACAATCATAGTGCCGTAGACGTCTCCAGAACAGGACTGTTGTAAGGGAAGCATTATCAAATTTCGGTTGTATTGTACAGATTAGATATGAAACAGGCTCATTATTACCAGTAAGTAGGGTGTGACAGAATCCTTATCTGGAAATCAGTTTGTGCCAGATTTTGCCCTAGACCGATTAAAAAATGCCAATCGGTCAGTAAGTAATGTTTGAACCGTATACACCAGACTTCACATGCTTAAACCTATTGTCCGTCTCGCTGCTTAGTTGGTTATGTTATAATTTCCAGTTAATTGTGTTGTAAAATTAAATTACACAAAACTGAATTCGTTTTGCTTCAGAGAAGAAGACATGTTGGACATGGCACCGGGCTTGAAGGAGAACTCTCGTCTAGGTAAACTGACACCAAATCTTACTTTTTGTCAATGAAGACACTAGCCTGGGTCTGGAGTGCCTCTCATTTTAAGTTACGCCTTATGAATACTCGATTATGATTAAGATTACTCTCACCTTGGGATGTTTTTCGTCAGGTATAATAACTCTTGTAGTTCTTTGGAATAATTCTAGTAGATATACTGGGGACGAAATGTATCAACCAGTGAAATAGTGATTTTACTTGATCACTGTAATCATTTTGTTGACGTTAATCTGTTTTGCTGTTTAGGGTGCCAGATCACCTTAAAAAAAGATTTAGAGGGAATGGAGTTGACTCTACCGCAAATAACGAGGAACTTTTACGTCGACGGACACACCCCACAGGCGCACTGAGTTTCAGTCCTGGCATTTTCTTGCATGCTATTATGCCAGTCAGCACTTGATGCAATTTGGCCTTTGTTCTGGTGAAACTGTAGCAAACATTATAATTGGCTGCATTTTATTACACTAGTCTGCGGTGTAATTTTTTACATGTGTAATTTATTACACGGTACAGTTATGTAACATTACAGAGTGTAATACTGTGGCCCAGGATTTGGTACATTTCAGTAACTGACTGTGCAGTAAATTGTTCTCTTTAGCCGAGGCTGGACCGAGAGTGCCTCTGAGTTGATATCTTGATGGGGTGATATATCAATTTTGATTGATTGATTGAAATGGTGCATGATGAAAACTGTGATGTGAAGTATTACGATTTACGGGAATCATTGAATGAGAATTGGCAATGATCAGGTGAACTGCATTGTTTTGAGATCTGATGAGAATTTTACAGATAAATCTGTCTTTTGTGCAAAACTTGATTTCTGATTGTTACATGTTGAATTCGAATACCCTGGTAACCTCTTGGTGACCTCTCAGTTGAACAATAGCATTTAAAAAATAATAACAATTAATAATAATACATAGAGTACAAAAAATGATACGATTTGTATAGCTCTTCAGTTAAGTCGAGGCCAAAGAAACGGGTGTCGTACGTGAGTTTAAAAATCAGTATTAAAGTAGTAGCTTCAGTAGCTTTTAACGACATTGTGTGATAACAAAGGTCGTTAGCGTCGCCCTCCTCCTTTATCGAGGCTTTGGACTGGCACTGCCAGAGTATGAGCAGTGGCGGAGTTAACAATCAATAATGAGATATGTGTTACTTAAAACGGGTGTCAAAGAGCCTGCCCGCTGGCCATTTCTGCCCCTCCGACGATGTTTAAAACGCACTTGTTTGGATCAGTGCAGTGCAGTGCTTTTGTGAGGCAGGCCTACTTGAAAGGCGCTATATGAAGTATCTTGATAGATAGGCCTACACTGCACTTCAGTCTGATTAAACTTCTGTGATGTAATCAGCGTTGTTGTCTTTGGCATACGTCGTTATCCTAATGAAGAAGAAGTCATCAATCATTCGTGGCTTCAAGCGAACTCTCCTAGTCAAATGACGTAATCCGCCGAGAATCTATTAGAAGGGTCGAATGGGTCGGACCTGATATACCAGAACCCAGGATGCAGGGTTGTTGTGTTCAACTGTCGCGCGCACTCTTTATGATCAGATGTTGCTTTAATTATTGTGGGTAAACAAAGTCCATCAGGAGCGTTCAAATGGCTATTTTCTACCAGTATATCGTAACTTAACGTAGGCCTATTTAGCCATTATCTTCATATGTAACAGAATGTCGATGCCGTTTTTGGAGCAATATCAAGACCACATGCACGTTTAGGCCTATAACGAGGTTTTGTTATCGTGAGGTCAATTTTTGTTGGGAAGTATTTGAAGCCCGTGTATTTCCCAGTTGCAAAGTTATGTCAGATTATCAGAATATGTGCTAGAACGAAGTAACGATACAATACAAAACAACAGTAGTTTGATATTGCCCTCCTTACAGAGTTCAGAAGTGCACACACGACCATTCATTCATTTTCATTCATCACGAAGATTTAAAATGCGTCCATTCAAGGCTACTAGGCCTACACAGGAGCGCTCCCGACAGAATATCGATGGCGCTGAGCAGTTGTGGGTGAAAGACTTAAGTAAGCGCTCTGACCAGTCGGGTACCATGCACAATGCGATAAGCCTATGTCATGGGTTGAACTGCACCCCGTTATCTTAATAAATTACTCTATGAACGAGTCCTATGTGTGAGTTGCTAGAGAGGTTTAATATTCAATAAAAATATTTAGCATAATAAGCACCTCGAATTCAGCTTTACTGCTTTGAATAAACTAATCTGTAGGCCTACCTGATTATATCGAGAGAGAAGAGAAGTAGGAAGACTTGGCTATGTGCCCCAGTAGGCCTAATGGGGGGAAGTTTGCACGGAAAGCTGAGCAGATCGCCGTCTCCTTTTAACCCGATCAATTCATTGGAAAATGAGAAGGATAGAGGCCATAGGCCTACGGACGCTTTATAAAAGCGTCTGCATTCACATTTTACATACAATAGACACTGGTCAGTGTTGATGCCTTTCAATGTTCAACAACTGATGATTCAAGAACGTAGCCTATACGAACTCCAGACATCTAGGCCTATCATTCCCAATGTTTTGGGGTTTTCGGGAAATATATAGCCTAGCATTTAATATCTCGGTAACCGAGTTATTAAATGCTATAGTATTTATTTATATGCTATAGCATTTAATATCTTTCTCACCGATAGAAAGAAAACTTACTTAATCATTAATTTTATTCTCGTTAGGTCCACCAGTTATGAATTGCTTTGAACACAGCACACCCGTTTTTTAGTGGAGCATGAAGCTATGTATGTTCTCAATTGATTGGAAATTATTGTTTTTATTTAGCATAATAATTTTGTAGCCTAAATGGATATTTTAGGTTTCCTTATGTGAATGGTTTTGTATCTTAATCAAATCTGTAAATATTTGATTGGTCTTTTACTAATACATTGTTATTATGCAATTATATAGCCTACTGTGTTGCAATGTAAATGAGTACTTTTAACAATTATAATACATGTATGCTTTATTGGTTAATGGAAATTTTATTATGTGTGTTAGATACATCTTGTTTAAAAGGGTACTTTAAACAATTATAATACATGTATACTTCTTTGGTTAATGAACATTTTTATTATAGTGTTTTTGTTAGATACATGAACATTTTAAAAGAATACCTTAATAAATTATAATACATGTATGCTTTGTTAGTTAATGAAAATTATGAAATTTGTCAGTACATAATAATCACAGACAGCATGAGATCAACTACTTTATGTTGCAAAAATATTGAATATTAGTGAAATTGTAAAGCTCCGTTTGACACCTTTAATGGTGCCGTTCGGATGCTATAAGTTTCTGGTTCTGATTGTATTGTATATTTCCCGTATTGTCGTCAACGGCCTTTGATGTCATAAGACGACGTTAAACTGTGGTCAAAAAAATTATTGTTTCACTTACACAAAAACCAATTTATCACAATAGCCTCAATAGGGCCTATATATAATTATGTAATAAACTAAGAATCTCGTCAACTGTGTCCTATTACTTAATGTCGCTAAACACTGAATATTAATGACATAAAGTTTTGCTTTGATACCTTTAAATGGAGTTTTGAGGGGGGAGTCCAAAGTGTAGTGGTAACATCAATGGCGCGAAGAGCAGTAGGTAGCGGGATCGCTTCCCGTACCCTCCCAAAGGTCCACTCAGCCAATATCATTCTCGAGATGGCGCGTTGGTAAAATGAGATGTAGGACGTGATGGGCGCCTTGCATGGCTGTTGTATACGGTTAAATTCGACTCCTGTATAACTTGTGATCATCCGTTCATACTGATTTGTAATCATAGGGCCTACTGCATAATTGTCAGTTTGAAAATATTAAACGAAGAGTATTATTATGTATTTGCTATGGTGTATTTTATGTAGGCTATATATATATATATATATATATATATATATATATATATATATATATATATATATATATATATATATATATATATATATATATAATTATGTCGTCAACGGCCTTTGATGTCATACAATGAGGTTAAACTTTGGAATAATGTAAAAAAGTTGTCCATTAAATCTTAGAACTGTAAAACACGATTGACGTCATAGGCGTTGGCAGCAACAAATTATCATATCACACTCAATACTGCCAATTCTCGGATCAACTACAAATTCTATGTTAGACACCTTTAAAACGCCTCCAGCCAATAGCATATTAGTATCAGACTCGTTACTGATTTTATCTGCCACTTGTTGTACGATAGGTTATGCCATACGAACTGTGGAAAGTGGAAACTGTTCGACACAATTTTTAAAACTTTACGTCAACGGCCTTTGATGCCACAAGATGTCGTTAAACTCTGGACCCATCCAGTCCTTAATCGAACGTCGAATTTCTATGTTACGCTGAAAACTTTGCGATTCTTTACAATTTAAGTCAGCCACTTTTGATGCCATACGATAACGTTGGATCTCATTCACTCCATTCTTAAAGGAACTCTGCCCTGCCTTAGATTCGGGAGGTACCAGTCCGTAGACAAAAAAGGAGTACATGGAATTAATTAAGATGAGTATCCTCGTTATGAGCAAGTTAAGAAGTTTTAATAATAATAATAATAATAATAATAATAATAATAATAATAATAATAATAATAATAATAATAATAATAATAATAATAATAATAATAATAATAATAATAATAATAATAATAGCAGTAATAACAATAATAGCAATAACATAACATAACAGGGTTTATAGTGGCTCAGAAGACTTGCATCTGTGTCAGAGCCACTCTATAATAATAACAATAATAATAATAATAATAATAATAATAATAATAATAATAATAATAATAATAATCATATACATCATATAGTAATCTCGGGGCATAAAAATAATAATAATAATAATAACAATAATAATAATAATAGCAATAATAATAATAATAGCAATAATAATAATGATAATAATAATAATAATAATAATAATAATAATAATAATAATAATAATAATAATAATAATAATAATAATAATAATAATAATGATAATAATGACACCGACGAGTAGGGTCATCTCCAGACAAATTACATCATATAGTAATCTCTAAGTCCCTGAGGGATCCTGTATACCTCGGGGCATAAAAAAAAAAAATAATGATAATAATAATAATAATAATAATTATAACAATAGCAATAATAATAATAATAATAATAATAATAATAATAATAATAAGACGGGCCTCGAACAGATCTTGAACATCACACTATCGGAGAATCTGTGGTCTCAGGCCACGCTACCCATTAAATGTGGCGGACTAGGTATAAGAAGGGTGCCACAGCTGGCACTTCCCGCTTTTTAGCTTCGGCCGCGGGCACCCTCAGCCTACAGAACGCCATACTTGGGAACGAGAGCTCGACTCCGTATGGTCCTTTGGAGGCACTGATGATTCAGTGGCGAACCAAGACGGACGTGGACCTGCCAGAGATGCAACACAGGGCCAGTCAAAACATCTGGGACAGGCCGCTTCTGGAGCGCATCGTGGAGGAAATCGGCACATCGCTGCCGAACGCGCTGGACCAGGCGAGACTGAGGGCGGTTTCGGCTCCACACGCGGGCGACTGGCTACTGGCCCTGCCGATTGCCCCATGCGGTCTGAAGTTGGATGACGAGGCAGTGAGGGTTGCGGTGGGTCTGCGGCTGGGAGCGGACCTGTGTGAGCCCCACGCATGCTCCTGCGGTCAGTGGGTCACCGCGTTGGGTCATCACGGCCTCTCATGTCTAAAGGGCTTCGGCCGACAGGCAAGACATGGTGCCATCAATGACGTGGTCCACCGCGCACTCACTAAGGCCGGATACCCGGCAATCAAGGAGCCGCCGGGGCTGGTTAGATCGGATGGCAAGAGACCAGACGGCCTCACCTTGATACCATGGAGATCGGGTCGTTGTCTGGTCTGGGATGCCACGGTCACGGACACGCTGGCAGCCTCTTACCTTACCATCACTGCAACAACAGCAGGCGCGGCAGCTGAAGCCGCCGCCACAAGAAAGCAGGCCAAATATCAAGTCCTCAGCAACAACTACGCCTTTGTCCCGTTGGCACTCGAAACATTTGGCCCCATCAATTGCTTAGGCCTTGATTTTATTTATGATCTGGGGCGTAACCTGACCCTAGCAACCGGAGACCCGAGGGAGTCGTCTTTTCTGTTTCAACGACTCTCTATAAACGTCCAACGCTTCAATGCCGTCGCGTTCCGGGGAACCTTTTCGGACAAAACGACTGACAACACCATTCCAGAATAATAATCTTCTCCAGCAGTCTCCGGACTTTTTAGGCCACCTGAGGGATCCTTGATCCTCGGGTAAAAAAATAATAATAATAATAATAATAATAATAATAATAATAATAATAATAATAATAATAATAATAATAATAATAATAATAATAATAATAATAATAACAATAATAATAATAATAATAATAATAATAATAATAATAGCAATAATAATAATAATAATTATAATAATAATTCTTGCCCTGCAAGAATTGGATGACACGTAACGGCTTCAGAAGTAATTCAAAAATAATAATAATAATTATAATAATAATTTATCAAAAATACGAACACTCGAGAACAAAGTCGCTCTATTCGGATTCTTTCGTAAACGCTGAATGGTCTGTTGAAGCTGGTTGTCTGGTATTTGCAAGGTGCCGCAATTCAGCTGCACGGCATCTGAATCACAGCACAGATCAGAATCAGGACGAGAACAATTAAGCAACTGATCGGCAATTGTTTCTCATCGGGTGTTGTTTCCTTAAGGTCACCGTTTCCAGAAGGTTCCTTCTCGATCTCGTTGCTGTCCCGGACCGTTTTTCGTCCCTCAAAGGCGGTCATTACCTTGGGAGACGGTCCATCCTGTTGAACGACCACGTACCCTGTTGATGTCACCGTCAGACCTTCAACGTATGAGGATTCTGGTTCTTCCGGCGGGGACTGTTTCATGGTGACGTTGACGACGGTCGTGTAGGTGGCGTAGGGATTCAGTTGGTCCTTGCGGAAGCGTCGGCCCGCGGCGCGATTGCACTGGTCGGCACGAAGCTGGTAGAAGATCCCGGTTCGGTTTCTCGGGAAGACCCAGCACCAGAGACTCAGCTGTTCGTTGGCTGTTCGCGTCACCAGAAAGAGGTCGCTGTAAGGCAGGGCATCGGTGGAATCGAGACATTGGTAGACGCGTGGACCCTTCAATGGAGGACTCGTCGTCGTATTGGTAGGGTCCGATAAACTCACGAGGAACTCCGTACCGCTCGGTCCCGACTCCAGTAGAGTGGCAAGACTTCGATTTCCGTTGCTGAAGGTGACGTCAAGGTCGACTAATCCTTCCGGAAGGTGGCACTGCGTCCGCCTGGCCACTTCCCGCATCGAATAGACGAGGCGGAAATGTCTCTCGCGGAACTGGTTCTGTTCCGGAGAGACTCCGTCGTCCGCTCTGTCGTAGCTGAACGCTCGACAGTCGATCACCTCTTCCGGTGACGACACGAGCGGCCACGTCTGGGTCTCGCTGAGCTTCAGATACAGAGCGAACGGGGTCCGCCGGAGAAATCTCACGCAGCTGTAGCGAGGACGACATCCGTTCAGGAATCCGTTGACGACCATTGCCTCCCAGGTGGTTCTCGGCGGCCGCCCCTTTCCCCTCGCCTGACCGCCTGCTGCGAACTCCCAGTCGATGCAGTGATGGGTCTCCGTCCGCAGGCGACTGTAGACCGTCAGCGTCGTCCTGTTGACCAGCACCGTCGGTGTGTCCGTCTCCGGATCGTACCAGAGACCTTGCAGCTCCGCCGGGAAGGTACAGACGACCGGCCGAGACGCGTTGCAGACGCCGCATGTCCGCGGACACGTCAACGTCGTTACGAGACTCGACAAACACGGTTTCGGCCACGTGGAGCACGCCTCGTGTTCGTCCGTACACAAGGAACTGGCCGGTCGTGGGGAATCCCGCACGGCGAGAAACCCCACAACACCGGGGAAACTGCCGACGTTGTCCGCCGTCGGCGCTATGAGATCCTTGAAGAGGTAGATCGTGAAGCTGTTGTCGAGAACGTATGGGTGACGCAGGACCCATGAGTGGGGCAGACGGTCGTGTTTCAGGAGCGAGAAGGCGTACGGTCCGTCCGTCCAGCTCCCGAGACACTGCGTCGGCTGGGTGCTGAACATGTACAGGTCGTCGGGTATGCAGTGCTTGTGACGGAAGTAGAAGGTCATGCCTTCGCCGTCCAGGCACCCGCTTTCGAGGCGCATCTCGCCGCGGTATCCGGCACACAACGGGTCCTGCATTCGGTCGTCCGCCCCAGACGGAGACTTCTCCATTGGTTTGATTACGAATCCCCCGCGTAGAGAGCAACTCTGAGCAACGGTCGGAGAGGATGTTCTCATCTCCCGGCTGACCAGCAACCGAGTATCCTGAACGAGTGGGACTCCGCGGCAGATGGTAACGTTTGACGTTGTCACGGGTGTCGACTGGCGTATCTGGACTACCCACGGGGACCGAAGGATGAACTGGATGCAGGAATAAACCACTTCCGGTTCCTCTGTCTCTTCTGGTGGAGCGTCTCTCGTGTTGGAGACGACGTAGCGCTGTCCCTCATCCCGTTCGACGCATTCCCTTAGGGACACCGTTTCTCCGCTGGAGCTGGAGACGGTTCTCCAGACGTGTCTCTGGAACGTCATCTCCGTCTCCGTCTCAGTCAACTGTTTCCTGACACCATGCTCCCACACCCTCTCCTGGAGAGTCCCATTCGCATGCTGCTGCAGGAACATGGGAAAATCACAGATCTGTCGACTGGCGTGTATCTGCAGAACTAGGAGACACAGGGCTCTCATTCGCCACTCCACCAGTCCTACGACGCCCGCTTCCTCCCTCTTCGCAATCATAATAATCATTAGCCAATCGGGTTGGGCGGTCGGGCGATGATGGTGCGTCCCCCAACAATTCCAACGGCGCCGTGACCGCAAATTACACCGGGCGACTCGCGCAACTTCGGGCGTTCCTTGATCGGTCGTTACGGGGTCGCATTGTTACGCGAGGATCGTTTTGCGACCGATGAATACACGGGTAATTCTCCTTCATCGTCTTCTCCAGGGACAAATCCGTTCGACGGATTGCTGGGCTAATTTGCCGGACGCGCCTTCGCTGTCTCGTGGGTTGTGTATTAGACGACCTCCGTCAATCTGTGAGAATTCAGGACAGATGGATTGTGAGATATCGGTGAAGTGACGGTCATTCGTCTTCAATTCATGTCGCAGAGAGATCTGAACGACCGAAGAATCACTGCAAGATGCAAATGCACAAAACATCGATGTATAAGCTTACAAGAATCGCCATTAATTTTGCATGCGTCGATATGCTGTATCTAACTATACAAGTCCAACCTTAAATTTAAGCGTCCAGTCTATTTTGTGCATCCGTGTGTGTATAAATTATATGTGAAAATATATCAAGTGTGTCTAGGAGCAATGGCGTGATAAATAATCTAGTGATGAGCGTGCTAGACTGTCAGTCAAATTCTATTTTAGACACCTTTAAAACGCTTCCAACCAATGGTATATAAACATAAATTTGATCAATCGTTAATGAGTCACTTGTGAAACTTATTAATAAAGAAAAAATACTATAAAAATCATAATATTAATTCTTCTGTGTGAGTAATGGTTTTTAGGAACAGTTGATTATATAATTTAAATTTTGTTGTTGTTGGTATTACAATGTTATATAAAATACTGTTGGACGAAATGTTTAATTAAGATATCATGTGATGTAAATAAATGTAAATCCTGTAAATAACTATGTCATTAAATTGAAAAAGAGCCGAATGGCCAAAAAAGACAAAAAGAGCCGGAATGGCCAAAAAAGAACCAGAATGGCCAAAAAAGAGCTGGACTATAGGCCTAATAGCCACACAAAAAACAAAAAAACATAACAAAAAAAGAAGAAAAGAAACAGAAAGAAAAAACAGAAAACAAGAAAAGAAAAAGGAAAAAAGAGAGAAAAGAATTACAATAAAGAGCCAATAGGCCAAACATTAAGGAAATATATAAGAAATGCAAAGACGTCAACGACCATTGTTGTCATAAGATGTCGTTAAACTCTGGTAAAGAAGAAGAATCGTTAATCACTCCACACAGTGATACTCTCTCTATGCTGGATTATGCCATACTGTTCAAACGTTCAAAATCGATGTCATCGGCCAATGATGTCACAAGATGTCGTTAAAATCTGAACCAATCAGATTCTGGATCCAAATCGACGCCATGACAGCAATTTGTTTCAAGATTTCAGTTTCACTTACGCACCCTATAGGTCTAGTGCACTCGGCTATACCGAGTATACACTGTCAGTGGGAAGAAAAGACCAGTGGGAAGCGGCCTTCCCTTCATATGCCGAGGCTAAGAAAAAAGACGTCGCTAACACTTCATACGTTGGCTGTCTTTTGCTCGTCTTCTTTCATGAACTTCTCATCAAGTTTGACGATCCGTAGGATCTTGTACCGCATACGTACCAGGAATTTCTCTTTTACATTGTTGCGCAAATAGTTATTCGGGACTAAATTCTACAATGGTATTTACCTGCGAAGTGCACATGTACTCCTGACCTTACATACACACCTACTACATACCTTAAAGAGTGTAATTACTCTGTATATAGGCCTATTATATACTTCGTATATTTATGCATACACAACTCTTCTTTTCGCAGCGCCTCTAATTAGATATCTTGGAGCAGTGCTGTCCAACCCGTGCCGCATGCGGCCCGCGGGCTGATTCTAAGTGGCCCCGAGCTCGCTAAATATTTTCAATTTCTGTAAAAATGAAGTAAAGGACAAGGTCGCTGGCCTACTTGCATGGTTATTCGTTCGTAACTTTGCTTATAATCTGACAATGTGAACACAAAATTCAGTTCCCACGACGCATTCATTATGATTACTCCATAATTAATTTTAATACAGTTTTTAGTTTTCATTAAATTTTAGTCGTTTGTTTTGAGTTTAATGGTGCGGCCCTCGGCTTCGAGAATAACTTCTTCGGTGGCCCGCGGGGTCAAAAAGGTTGGACAGCACTGTCTTGGAGGGACGATATGGGGCCGTCCATAAAGTACGTCACGCTATTTTTGACCATTTTACCCCCCTCCCCTGTCACAAACTGTCACAAAACTCGGACCCCCCCTAAAGTACGTCACACTTTCGAACATAGAAATAATAATACTTCCGAAAGCAAGGCTAATACATAAACAAGGCTTCGCAACCGCATTATTACTAGCGCTCCTAGCGAGAGGAATCGTGAAAAACACATTCAGGAGATATGCATTTCATGCTATTTTGACATAAAACTAATTAAAATGTTTCAGAAAATTTTTGAAAATTATTTTTAAAGCTATGAAATTCTACTAAAAAATAAAAAATAAATTATAAATAAAATATAAAAATAAATGTGTGACGTCACACATGGCCTGACCCCCTGTCACAAACTGTCACACTTTCTTAAACCCCTTCCCCCCCCTGGAGCGTGACGTACTTTATGGACGGCCCCTAGCTATCAGGGAACACGAATATACACTACGTAGTAGGCCTAAGTGTTGTTTTCGCGGAGTACGTGATAACCCGTCGTTGGGGGCACATATAGATCTTTTAGATTCGTACGTATACAGCGACACTCGTTGAGATTGATAGAGAGAGTATAGTCTATCGGAGTAGGAGTGGCTGGTCGCCGCCGCCACTGACACCGCTTGCTCTTAAGCTGTCGCCCGGTTACATCAGAGACCGGTCTTAATTGCAGCCCACGGGACACCGTCGAGTCCGCCTCAGATGTAATCAAGCAAACGAGGAGGGACCGTATCCGGGAGACACACTCACCCTCACCACTACTCCGGTTGACGGATTGATGGATTATCTGAAGAGGAGAGTCTGTTGGTCGGTCGGAGCAGTCTAAAGACACCCCTTCGTGCTGGGAATAGGAATTGGTCGGAAGACTACATCGTGTAGTTTAAACAGAGTCCCAAGTGAGACAGACGGCTATATCATGCCACTGACGTAGTAGTAGACTGAGGAAGAAAGACGCGTGAGTAGGAAGCTATGGTGGTTGGATGAAGAGGAGTGGAAGGAGGCAGCTTTCGACAAGTGTCAATCATTCGAATGCTTGTATTGAACCCTGCATGGTTCAATGTATTCAACGGCACAAATCTCTGGTCCCACGAGTCCTAATCGCGCATCTCTCCTCTTGACGTTTCGTTATGCGTGTTGATGCCAGAGATGGCTGATGAGGATTTTGCAGATTGAAGTTGAATTGAAAAACAACGGAATTACGCCAAACTCAAGATGACGATGAGTTCAATATTTGACCGAGGGCAACCACAATAATGCTGTTATGTTTAGAGTCGTAAGGAACTTATAAAATGATAATAATAGTAATGATGATGATGATGATGATGATGATGATGATGATGATGATGATGATGATGATGATGATGATGATGATGATGATGATGATGATGATGATGATGATGATGATGATTATGAATCGATGATGATCATGATGATGATGATTATAATGAAGATGATGATGTTCAGTGCCAGATTGCAATAGACCTACTTGAATCAGAAGCAGAATTTCGTATCTGAACTACTAAGGAGGGCATTATCAAATTACTGTGGTATTGTACTGTACTGTACTATATAATTGTAATCAAAGATTTTTAAGACCTTGCTTTGCCCATGAGAGACTTATCTGACGCTGGTAAGGTGATTGATTACTGTCGATCTGATCAACATTAAGAAGAGCTCACGTCAAGTTAAGAACTGTTATACTGTAGTATCGCGTAGACTGTGTCGTGACATTAGCCACATGATCTTCTTTTCTTGACATGTGATCTGTTTCTGCAGGGAGTTACCGACCTATAATCGATCTGTGTTATAGAGTCAACGGTTAATCCGATATTATGGTCAATCTGTTAAATGCAAATCTGACCATTCTCTGTTCTCTTTCGGACGACTTTCTGGAACTACGTAATTGACATAATCACATGAAGAAGAAAATTGCAGATCTCCTCGATCGACGTTTGACAGACGATGGCGAATGTTTAGCGCTTGAGAAGTTGTCATAGTAATCGACCTTTATCATTCGCCGACTTTACACCCCAGGCTTTCTACCACATTCCTACCGTAATCCACCCTCTTCTTTCAATCGTTCTCGTCCCAGACGGAATCCTCTGCCTCTATCTCTGTCTATCACTTTATCTCTGGCTGTCTGTCTGTCTGTCTCTCTGTCTGACTGTCTCTCCTATGCAACCGGACTCGAATCTTCACTTGGGATCTCTGGACAACCTTTCTGACACGACGCAGCGCTCGTGGATAAGCTGGGGCTCTACCGTTCAACCGAACACCGAGTTACAGTTTTACAGACTGTATGTGTTGCCAATTCTCCAGTTGTGAGACCAGGAGAAAACCGACAAATTGAATAAGAAGCTTGACGCCTTTGAAACGTGGTCTCTCGTGCGGATTTCCTAATGGGATCAGCAATTAGGTAATCAGGAGAACAGCAACGACACCCATCTCTCTACCACAGTCCACATATTGCACTTCTTCGGAGACGCTGCACGTTCCGCAGAAAGTGAGGACCACTGAGGAACCGTGCGGGTTGCTTTGAACAAGCCTACAAATGATTGGAAAAAATCACGCGGTCGACCTATATGGACAAGGGTCGTCGAGAAGATCTGATTATTGCTACATGGGACTCCACACTGCCATGGAAGAAGGCTCCACACAGAACAAATTGGCGTCGAATTGTTGACACGATCGCTCTCAACCTAGTCTGCCACTAGAGACATTTATTAAGTGCCTCAATCTAACGACTAAGCATCACTCGATGGCGCTAAGCGATTGTGGACGAAGGACTTGCTCAAGGTCCCTACACAGTAACCGTCTCAGGGGAGGAGGAGGATCGAACCCGTACTCTTCGCGCTACAAGGCGAGCGATCTAACTTATCGACTATACCGTTTCCCACAAAACATCGTAGAACTCTAATGGTTTATATTCATTCATTTCGAAGATTTATATACGCTCCTTCAAGGTTACTACCCAGGAGCTTGAGCAAGTCCTTCACTTATATGCTTCTTGTGGCTGAAATGCACGTCTATTTATATAAATATATCTACGCGGTGGTCTGGTCTGATTGCTTCTGCAGTGTCTGATAAATCAATTTGCTTCCTAAGCTCTGTATAATACGCGACCTTCTGACTTCGGTTGGGTGGCTCATGCATAGTCATGAGGTCACCAGTTGTGCTTCATCCCCTCCAGCAGACTGACAGCTCTTTCTAGTCGCCGCAGAAAAAAACCGAAGAAGAAGGATCGTCGACGGACTCCCTCCGTTGTTTTAATCCCGTAAGCCCTCGTGATTAACTATAATCCCCAGCGAGTGGCCCGGATATCAACAGCGATCTATGCAAATGCTTATGCCATCGATTTGCATTCTGCCTTGCTACCCGAGGTTCGCCGAACGCGCCCGGAATTCCAATTTCTCGTCCGACCACTCCAGGGAGGCCACGTCAAATCGCAACCACGCATGCGCACACAGCGATGGTTTACATAGCGCTTTAATATTTGATCCGTTTACTCATTGGTAACCAGCCACTCCGCTAAGAGAGTCCTCGCTTTGGCTGGAGATGTCTTGGACACGTCACAGCGGTCAGATGTATGTGTGGTTCTTAAATAGATGGCCAGAGCGATACGGTGGGCAGGCACTATAGGCAGAATATCTACAGAGGAAAGTTGGGAAATTCTTCACTGGTTTCAACGAAGCTACAATTTCTTTGTACATTTAGTTCCTCGTATACTTTAATGCCAATCACACATCAATTGAAACCTTTGGAAAAATAAAAAGGAACAAAATGGGTCACTGATGGACGAAACTGCGTACCTAGGGCACGAAATGCATTCTGGTCTATCTACAGGCATAACGTTAATCTAAACCACGGTTATCCCAGTTTTGTTTACCTTAAATTACCACAATGTATAATAATTGCATAAGAGTTCGGCATGAGCACTATCTAACTTTCGTTAACTAAAATATTAAATTTTACTACAAAGCCACGAATAAAAATACTTTAAGATGTCAATTAATGTTATTAAATCGCTTCAACCTAAACAAAATAATGTGCACTTACCCGTGCGAGTGGGCGGAGTTTACTTATCATCCAATCACGTAACATATATTTAGACTAGAGTACAGTATCTGGCAGAGGTAAAACAGACGTTAAGAAGGAACAAGATGGCCACGTAACTGGGTTACGGACTGCGCCAGCCATTTGTCTTCCAGTGGCCATCTTGTTCCTTCTTAACATCTGTTTTACCTCTCTCAGATACTGTACTGTACTGTAGTCTACATTCTAGGCCTACACTGTTCTGAATTAACGGAAAACATCCAAGGGAAAATTAAGCGTTTGGCCAAATATCTACTTTGAGCAACTAAAGTAGAATCACTGTTTTAAAAGTTTTAGGCATCAATAATTATTAGAAGTTAGAACTAAACTGATGCGAGCACACTACAGTCAATTAGACCGTTTTCATGACTTGTCAGATTTATTTTTAATAAGACCTTAGTTTATCAATGCAAAGGCCTAAGTTGCGTAGGCCTACTTGTCAGCTTTATTTTTAACAACCGAAAATTGATTGATTGATAAGATAAAGACGTCATCAGATTAGTCCTAGTTACGAAGTTCTCTTGCACGAATAAAAGAAAATTTAAACTTGCCTTTATCCAGTCCGCGTTTGTCGGTAACCAGCCAACATTTGTAGGTCTACATATTAAACCCGCAAGTCATGAAAACGGTCGAATTGACTGCCATGGTGTGATCGCATCGCGCCGAGTCACGTAGTCTGCTTTACGTCATCGCCGACTGTCGTCTGCGAGTTGCTTTAGCGCATTTTCAAACGGCCGAGCACATCATTACTCGTGCGTTTCAGTCGCGTCGGGCGCTCTATACGTCTATGGCTCTGATCTGAGTCAGAACCCCGTGAAAACTGCTTGGATATCCCTCCCGCTATACGCGCATATTTCGGAATATCGTCCCGTCTTGTGGCGGCGTTTCGGATGCATGTACACGGACCGCCCTGATGCGGGTCGGTCTGTACATATACGACCGAACGGAAGAAGACAGGGGCTCCATCAGACGACGACGATGGGAGGAGGAGATTGCAGCCAATCGACCGTTCATCGATTGCATCCGTTCCTTGGCCTTCGAACTTGGGCGAAGGAACTCTGCTCGTTTGGCTGGACGCGTGCGTGCGCATATTTGTATCTGTGTGTCTGTGTCTGTGCATGTGTGTTTGTGTGTGCTTGCGTGGGAAGATATGTGCTTCAAAGAACAGGAAGCTATTCAGTCACTGCCCGTGCTTTGACGGTGCCAGTCCCAAGCCCCAGAAAATTAGGAGGGCGACGCTAATCATCTTTGTTATAACACAGTGTCGTTAAATAGAAACGATCTGAATCGCTTTGAACGACAGTTAGGGCGGATCAAAGCATGATGCGGTTCAGCAAAGTAGGCCTACAGTAGGCCTACAATACAATACATATGAAATTTGAAAATACCGCTTGCAAAGTTCAAAAGACCACATTTAAGTCGGACAACAGTCAACATTATGAGCCATAAATAGAATGAGAAGATCTTGGCAACCTCATATAATAATGTATTGTATTTTGTATTATATTATATTTTATCGTATAAATTATTATGATCATATAATGTCATATTATATCACATGATATCATATTAAATTATTTCATATTGTATTATATTGCATCACATTACGTTATGCCATATTATTCCATCTTATAACATATCACATCATATCATTTGAAGGGGATTGAATAAAAGATGATTTTGGTTTTAGATTGATCCTGGAGACTGTGCCGTGTGTAGTTGAGCGAGTAGTTATTTAAATAAGTAGTCGTTGAGTCACTCGATCGATAAAGAGACTATTTGTTCATCTGCGAAAGACAATCCAGCGGCGGCGATGGCGCCATGAAACGCCTGTTGATGGTCTCTCGAGTGAAACACAATACAGACAGTAATTTCAAATCGCGTCCTTCGATGATAGAGGCATTCGTCGATTATCGATCGAAACATAGAATCCCACATCCAGTGACGTAATGGCGTCCTATAGAAAGCGCGACCTATATAGACAGACGCGAGCTATAGAAAGGCGCGTCTTATACAACGGCGCGGGCTATAGAAAGGCGCGTCTTATACAAAAGCGCGTCTTATACAACGGCGCGTCTTATACAACGGCGCGTCTTATACAAAGGCGCGTCTTATACAACGGCGCGTCTTATACAAAGGCGCGTCTTATACAACGGCGCGGGCTATACAAAGGCGCGTCTTATACAACGGCGCGGGCTATACAAAGGCGCGACTTATACAAAGGAAAGTCCTATAAAGAAGCGGCCTTGAAGAGGTCTCCATTAGCCGCGTCGTTCGGGTTAAGTCGTCATTATCGACGTCATTATTTAAGAACGACGTCGACGCAGCAAAGAGCGATGGGACGTCATTTCCGCTGACGGCACAGATAGAAATCAATCGGAGTCAAGATGGCGGAAGCGTCTGCTCTCTTCAGTCCATCGACGCTGCTTCGGACGAACGTAGATGGACGATTAATCACGAAGGAGACCGACGCCGAATAAAGAGATTAAATCCGCCAGTTCGTCTGCCCACTGGTGACAGGCGGAGACGTAACGGGGGATCATCACGTATACGACGAATCGGCGATCAGACTGCTATCTGTCGGGCGCTCCATCAATCATTGGCCCTGCCCTGCAGCGAGGAAAAAGGAAACGCTCTCTCCACGTCAAATTATCCCTTATTCGGCGTTTCTATGGAAAAGCCGCCTCCGTCTCTCTCTCTACTCTTATATCGACCGCTTTCCGGCTACGACGACGGGGTTTTGCTCGAGTTACTAATTTGTCCGATGGATGCAAAGTCTATCGTTTGGGTGTGTTATGCGGTCAACTTTGTTCGTGTTATTGGTTGGGCTGCGGCTTTTGGGGTGGGCACGGTTGCCGAATGGTTAGAGAGCTCGGCCTGTAGGAGATGGGTTCGACCCTCCAGTGGCCTCTATAGTCGGGAGTTCACCGTGTTGGGACCTCCTGAGCAAGTCCTTTGCGTACAATATTGTTCAGCGCTATTCTTGTTCTGTCGTACATGGTCGTGTGTAAGTAAGTAAGTATATTCTTTATAAAACAATTGCTAATCGCACTTTGATGTAAAGACATCTTATAAACACAGTTAAAATCATATAGCATCTTGACAACTGGTTGAAGACCATTCTTCGATCTTTGTTGTCTCAGTATATTCAGGTTGGGAGCACCTCTGACGAGTTTTTCATGAACAGGCGCTACACAAATGAATACCTAAATTCACCAGTACAATTGTAACTCGGTCAGAAGAATCCTGCTTCTGCTTTCTCTGATTTGTCAGATGATTTCCATCTGACTTTTCCAGTGGGTTCTGATTTATTGACGGGAATTTCAATTAAAATCACCTTCAATAATTGATGTCTTGGGCATTTAGTAGATTAACGGCGTTTCAGACGTAATTAAATTAGATTAAAGAGAGAAGATCAGGTTGTATTTGATGAGTCAAAGAAAATCCCGTTTTCTCTTTCCTGTCAACCTCTTTATCACTGACGTCGCACCTTAGAGAAATGGATTTGGTGGAGAATTGCGGAGTAAATGATCGATTTCGCTCGGAATAGACGACGACGACGCTGGTGTAGACGATGATCAGGCATTTGTCACACACACATGCGATGGAGACGGACTCCAGACTTCCACGATTGCCAAAGCAGGCGTGGTTGCCAGAGATAAATTCACCGTTCAGTCTGGTACCCCGTGTCCTACTTGTAAGAGTCTTCTTCTATCTGTCTGTCTGTCTGTGTCTGTGTCTGTGCCTCTGTCTGTCTGTGTCTCTATCTCTCTGTGTCTGTCTGTCTGTCTCTGTCTGTCTGTCTGTCTGTCTGTCTGTCTGTCTGTCTGTCTGTCTGTCTATCTCTCCCTCTGGTCGTGACTGATACCGCTTATCTGTAGCCATTCATTTCAGCAAGGTCTGTCTGATTTATGACCTCCCTACAACCTTATAGGTCGTCCTCCTATGATAAGTCTTAATATGGATGGATTAGAAAGACTGTCTGTCTGTCTGTCTGTGTGTGTGTCTCTCTCTCTCTCCGTCTGTCTGTCTGTCTCTTTCTCTGTCTCTGTGTCTCTGTCACTGTCTCTGTCTCTGTCTCTCTCCCTCTCCCTTCCTTCCTCCATCCCCTATTCCCTCCCTCTCTTTCTCTCCGCCGTTCCAAGCTCCCACCAGACTATCCCTTGGTTCTGCTCTTCCTATTTCTCTCATTTTCTCTGGGTAGTATAAATCTCGCAGCACTTTATTTGAGAGCTGCCACGCGCCTTCTAATTATAGATTTTTATCCCCTACGCTGGTTCCCCGCTTTCTAATTACTTTTCCAATACGGAAGCGATCTGCCCGGTCATTTTGTCTTCTAAACTGGGCAGCCTTCGTCTCGAGTCACGACGATGCTCCAAGATATAAAAGCCGTCATTCATTCATCCGAAAAAATCAACTCCGCCGCTGGTAGTGCCAGTCCCACGCATGGACAAAGGAGGAGGGCGATGCTAATCATCGTTATTATTAGGGATGGGCCGATTATCCGTTCGGTAATCGGTTCGGGCCGGATTTTGCACTATTCGGTATTATTCGGAATCGGTTATCCCAGGCCTTAATATCCGAATAACAAAAAAGTAATATTTTTGACCAAAAACAATTTCTTCTTTCAATAATAAGTAAAGAAATAGTAACCTGTTTTTGCGACCTTCTGCGGTAATCTGTAATCTTTAAATAATTGAAAGTCCGTGTAAATAATAAAAATTTTACTCGACGTGTCAACAAAATGGCGGACAGTCAGGCTATTTTCTTATGCCATGCGGTTTCAAACTTTCAAATGTTAATTTCTTTTAAGTAGTTCAGTGCATAAAATTTAATATTGGGCTAGCACGGTCCTTGCGCGGGGATTCTAAATGGCGTGGCGTCCATTCAAACGGGCGAGCGGTGGTCAAGGGTTGGGACTCATCCGATCAATTAATTGAAAAATGAGCAGGGTCGAGGCTACAATTATTCGGTCGCTATAGAAAAAGCGAAGGTTTACATTTTACATTTTCAAATCCAACGGGAACGATATATAGGATAGAGCAAATTCAAATACACGGGTGTATACCCGGTGAGTGCCAGCCAAAGCAGACAAGGTTAACTACGCAAATCAAGCGGGAACGATATATAAAGGCAGAGATGACCCGTGCGAAGCCGGGTAGAAACGTCTAGTATCATGTAGAAATTTAAAAGTATAATTTTTGGTACTACTACTATTTGCATACCATTGTACTAACAACGTAGCCTTTCTTCATTAGTAGGCTATAAGCAGTTTAATTCATTTATTCATTCAGAGCATTTATATAGCGCCTCTTCAAGAAGCTACTCAGAAGCGCTCCCGGCCCAGCCACGACTAAAGAAAAAATACTTGAGGGACTTGTAGAACCCTGCCGGATGGCTCACAAGTAAAGAGCGGAGCTTAAGCGGGAGGTCATTCCAGATGGAAGGTCCCACAACCGAAAAAGCACGGCGCTGCTTGATAGCCAAGCGTGCCCGTGGAACTAGGAGCTCACCCCTCGTCGTAGAACGAAGCGCCCGACGCGCTGCAACGTCGGACACTGGACGGCAAAGATCACGCAAGTAAGATGGAGCACAGCCAAGAACGCAGCGACAAACCACACAGCAGTGCGGTATGAGATCCGCTGAGAGATAGGCAGCCAGTGCAACACATCACGTATGTATGCAGAGACAGGAGAGAACTTAGGTAGTCGTCCAATGAGACGAGCAGCCGAGCGTAGAACTCGATCTAGTCGCCCACAGAACCCCAAGAGGAAAGCCAGCAAGTAGGGAGCAACAGTTGTCAATTCGACTGGTAACGAGGCGTGATCAAGGACCACGACCGCATCGTTACAGAGAGAGAGAGCGCGCGAGAGACCACTCGAAGCTGACGAAGCTGATAATAACAACTCCGTGCAACCACGTTCACACGTTGAGACAAAGTAAGCTCAGAGTCAAGAGTTAAGTCCCAGATCACGAACTGTGACGGAAAAGGTTACGTGAGGAAAAGCACGGTAATCATTGATTTACTGAGCGCAGTAGTAAATAATTATATAGCATTGCGCTGCAGCGTTTTAAAGGTTTCCAACGACATCGTTTGTATTTCGTGTTTAACGACATCCTGTGGCTGTCAGGACCTTTTCAGTCAACCTTAGCCTCCAATACGTTAATGTTTTCACCTAGCAACTGGATGGATTCAACAAGATGCGATATTTTCTGATCCCCAACTATCCCCAACTAAATTAACGACTAAAGTCACACGACGTTGTATACGGAGTTTCTAGTCATATGTAGGCTATAATGGGTGCTTGTTCCGCCCCAACACAAGATCTGTCGGTAGATGGCACTGTCTAGGGGACGTTTGCTTACATAAGGGTATAACCAAGAAGACCGTAAATTAAGGGAAAACTTAACTTATCGTATCGTAGACTCCACGTTCTAAAGCGCTAGGCTACTGTTAAGGTAAGCGCAGGGCACCAACTTATTCACGAGCACTGAGGTTGGACAAGGCAAGGTATAAGGTAAGCTGTGTAAGCAACAATATTTAATAAAGTTTGATTATGCCGATATTTAAGGTAAGGTGGAGTAAGGTGATGTCAGGTAAGGTAGTTAAGGTATATTAAGAAGTTGCATTTAAAGTAGGATAATAAGACTATCGTAACATAAACTATGCGAGATAAATCGAGGTTACGATTGCACACGATTAAAAACAAATTAAAACGTTGATTGATGGATCCAGAGTTTAACGACAGCTTTTGACAACAAAGGCCGTTGCCGTCTACAGAAATTATTTTGGTATATCACAGCTTTTTTACAGTTAAAACGTTAGTAGTAGGCCTAGTAGTTTCAGTTAAACGACACTGTGTGATAACAAAGGTCATTAGCTTCGCCCTCCTCGTTTATCTAGGCATGGAACTGGCACTGCCAGGCATATGAGCAGCATGGTTGCCAGGTCGTCGCGAAAAACGCAAGTTGGGCTACTTTCAATGCCCTCGCGACTGAAAATTTCGTCCTCGCGATATTTGGGCTACTGTTGAATTATCTCGCGGTCGCTACGGCGACATTATAAATTCTCATTAATTGACCGCATCAGGCTACTAAGTCACTGTTACTAGCTACTATTCTTATGTGATGTTGCTCACTTACAGTAGTAATAAACACATGCTCTACGGAGTACAGGCTGTAATTCCACGATAAGGCAAGTTAAGGCATACATAGTAGCGGGCGATTCGTTTTAGAGGTGTCTAAAAAGTGCACACTAACAATTTGACTTTAATTTATTTAATCCAATATTTAACGACATCGTATAGCAACAAAGGCTGTTGACGTCTTTAAAGTGTTTTATGTATTTCAGTTCATTTTTTTGTAATGTTCTCATAAGTTTTCTTTCTCTTTTCTCGTCTTTGATTCCGTTTCTGATAGCATGTTGACGTATTTAAAGTTTCTGACGGATTAAGTTCATTTTCGTATAATGTCTATCATCAGTTTTCTTTCTTTTTTCTTGGCTTGGATTCCGTTTCTGGCAGGCCTTCCTAACAATAATTCGACCACCGAATCCCATGCTTATATATAGCATAGGCTGACAATGTTTTACAGGTGTCTAAAGAGAGCGCTCTAACCAATTGACTGCCGTGCAATGCAATAAGTGTTTTTGCGTTGTTTCATTGTAGGCCTATTCCAGCGAATAATCTACAAAAGAAATAGGCCTATATAACAGAACAATGCAACTATTGTTCTGTTGTATGGTGTTGCATTATTGTCTATAGTGTTGGCTGTTGCCATAATTATATTGTAATGTGCAATATTTTATATTGCTCTGTTGTTTCATCGCATTCTAATTTTGCATTAAATATGCAAATTTATGCAGCGAAAGTACCCTATCTAGACGTCTCACTGACAAAAGAGTTTCAGAGAGCGATAATACAGACTCCTATATTTTTCTCGACGACAATACCGCAGCAAATACAGCAGCCCCGCAGACGATCCCATAAACAAAGAGCTTCGATATCAGGAGGTCGCATGCGGTGACGTCGTCCCATATGAAGTTCTCTACAAGCGATCGTATGCGCATGGAAAGATACCACACCAAGCGTTGACGTCATATGAAGATAATAATGTTCAATCTTTAAGATTCATGGCCGCTTGCGCCGACAAAGATTTATTCAAGGATTCATGCGATATCGATAAATTTCATATGCGGACCGTGCTGAGAGGATTGGTAACGGAGCTTTGGAGTCCGTAAGCACTTTGGGAACTGGTATCAGGAAATTGGCCGGATGCAGGACACCTAGCGACCGAAAGTCTCCCCGGAAAGCATAAAGACGCTGTAGGGAGCGTCTCTATCAAAGCGCACTTTATATAAACAATGCAAAGGGAGTCGTTGGTATTGTAACGTTCACTGAGAGATATGCACGTTGTACATAGACATATGATAGAATGCATAGACAAATAAAGTAGCATATATCGACGTTGAGATTATAAATATTTCTACGATAAGAGTCATAAGATATAACAAATCGATGAAATGCATTCTAAATGACTTACACCTCACTTGCTCAGGACACACGCACGCACACACGCACGCACACAATACACACAAAATAATGCGCGCACGCACACACACACATGTATATATAATTTTATATAATATTATAATTATGCATATATATCTTTTTGAAATCACTTGTGATACATGCATTTATACATATGGATGAGTAGATTCTCTTGATGAAATGTGATACACATTAGCAATTATGATTGTATTACCATGCATGTATATATTATATTAATATATACATTTATACATATATATATATATTGTATTGTATTGTATTTGAACACTTGTTATAGCGCCCCTACCAGATTTCCCATTCAGAGGCGCTCCCGACTACTGCGCGGACGCTGCATCGGAGTTTCACGCCGAAGCGCATGAGCAATTGCGAGTGAAGGACTTGCCCAGGGTCCCTACGCGGCGGCTTTGAGGTGGATTCGAACCCGCAACCCTCCAGCTGCAAGGCACCGAACATACCCCTAAACCACCGCGCCCCAGTTGTATTGTGATGTGTTGTATTGTGTGTTGTATTGTACTCCACGTTTATATTGCGACCGAGTCACCCGCAGTAAAGATCCGAGAAATTAATCTCTGATAAACCGACCCGACCGGGAAGCGAACCCGGGGCGCCGGCGTGACAGACATACACATGCATACATGTGCATGCAAGCAAAGCACTATGTATATTTGTAAATGAGTCTGTAACTCTGTATGCATGTATGCATACATACATACCACAAGACGCATACATTCACTTGTACATACATATGCGCATTCACACATGCACGCAAGCCTAGATACATTTGTTTACGCATGTGTCTATGTAACGGTCATTGCTCTTCTCATCACAGATAATGATCTGGCAAGTAAGTGATTGAGTGAGTGAACTTGAAAGAACTGAGGAGGCGTGTGTCTGTGTGTGTGCGTGAGTGTGTGTGTGTCTATCTGTGTCTATCTGTGTGTGTCTGTCTGTGTGTGTTCGTGTGTTTCCTGCATATGCAGTCTGCATTTACAATGTTCGTGATGCAATGATCTTGTCTTTCGGTTTTCTTCTTTCTTGCTTTTATTCGGGCGATGGATTGGGGTCAAAAGGTCACAGAATATGTCGACACAACCATCCCCCACGCCCAATCCATCCAGACTCACACACACATGCACGCGCTAAGACATAAATATGGTTTTACACATTTATATATGTATATACTCACATATATATATGTGGACCAACACTCTATGCTGTTTGCCTGTTTGTCTGTCTGTCTGCCTCCCTATGTGTCCATCTCCCGTTATGCTTACGTAATCGCAATCAGAAAGTTGTATATGCAATCAATCAATCAATCAATCAATCAATCAAAACTCTTTTATTGAAGCCGTATCAAATCAAATCACATAACATTTCAACATAAAATATCAGGATTGGCCGCAAGAGGAGTCCCAAAAGGGATCAAGATCCCGCTAGCTAGGGACACCTAAAACAACATTTCAGAAATCTGAATTAGTGACAGCTAAATCCTTGACAAACAGTGCAACATCAAGTTTCGTACAGCAATGCAAACAATATAGTACATAGTACACAGTAACTGATTAACTCAATTCAAAGCAATATGAAAATAAAGAAAAACGAAAACCTTAACTAACAGTGAAAAAGAATATCCGGCAGGGTAGGTTATAGCTAATTTCCATTAATAAGGAAGGCATGCAGCATTTTTTTAAGTGCCGTAGGTGGGGGGCACAACGTATGTGAGTATGTATGTATGATTGTATGTATTAGTGCATGTATGCATGCATGCACGTATGTGCGTATGTACGTATGTATGTATGTATTATGAATGTGTGGATGTATGTAGGCCTAGGTCCATCAACGTATACAAGAAGATACTAAAGTGAGTAAGTAAGTAAGTAGCCTCTATTTACGTCTGACAAGTGCACACGTATTACATTGCATAGAACGGTCAATGTTGTCAAATTCTGCATTGAGTCTGAAATAGCTGCAGGAATTTTATTGTATTATAAAAGGTATTTGAGCATTATTGACTTTGTAGTGAGGGCCAATGCAATATTCCCAAAGTCTACATCGACCGCGAATACTAGCGAGTGTTAGAGAAACAACGAAGGCCATCTACCGAATAATGGGAAAGCTTTCATTATAACAAACGCTATAAATCAACGGAATGTTTTACTCTACGGGGGCTCTTTTCAGTTATCAATAAACTTCTTTTAAGCGACTGCAAAGGTTCTTTTCAATGGCCTTTAACACACTTATCGTTCGCCAAATAGATTCTGTTCATGTATTTGTGACAGTATAGGCTTTTACAACATCAGCGGGTTGTTATATTCTGTTTAGCATGAAGGAACTAATACATTGTGTGGTAAAGTTTTCGGACATACATTGCCGACATGAAGCGTTTTAAAGGTGTCTAAATCGAGGTTTGAATTCGATGACAATCACAACAGTAACCAGGTTTGGCGACATCCTACGACTCATAGGGCAACTTCAGATTAAAATTCATTCTCAAAGGAGTTAAAAGACATCTTATGACATCAAAGGCTGTTGACGTCGACGGGAACTTTTGAACAGTTTCCCCCGTTACTTTCTTAGGGATGACGCCAATCAGCAGTAGTAGGCTACTTTCAATCAATCAGTTTTTTTATTGGTAGCCTACAACTGAACTTTTCACAAATCAAGTAATTAAATCTCTTTAGTCACAAAAATAGTTTATTGTTGGATACAAGAGGTAGACCTGAAGGGACCTAGGCCTATAGGTTCCGCTGTATAGGGCTTCCTAGTTACGAAATGAGTAACTTATAACGCGATGGCAGTTGATAGTCATAGCTATAGGCCTAAATCAAAGGTAGACTCTAACATAGCATTTCACACCGTTAACGAGTAAATACAGCAACAATCTTTACCTTAACAAATTACTTGATTTTTGAAAAGTTCAGTTTTTAAATAAGTTAAAATATAAATAATTCGTTTCCAGTGCTTAGCGACATTTTATGGCTGCCCTCCTCCTTTTTCCAGGCTTTGGACTGGCCACCTGAATACGTGCCGAATGTTTAACGACATCTCATATGGCTGCCGTTGACGTCGACCTAAACTATACGTTTAAGATTCATTACAGCAGCTGACCCGTATGCAGAGTTTAACGACATCTTTTGACAAAGGCATTTGACGCTGACAGCAATTATTCTCTGAACAGTTCTCGAAGTTCGTATCAGGCGTAATAATATTGTTTCTTTGGAATAATATGAAGCGGAGATGGATGGATGGATGGATGGACGGATGGACGGACGGACGGACGGACGGACGGACGGACGGACGGACGGACGGACGGACGGACGGACGGACGGACGGACGGACGGATGGATAGTGTACGAAGGCCGTCATCATTGGCAGAAAGTATTCTGAACAGTTAATGTAGTGCAGTTGTTATGTAGTCATACAGCGTAATGCAATGCTTTTATTTATAAAGCGATTGACATTCTTAAAAGAGGTGTGTAATTAACCAGAACAATTTTCACGGTTTCTAGGGCATAATTTTGATAGCGTGGATGAATGCATAGTTTAACGACATCTTATAGCAACAAATATAATTTTTATATGCAAATATACTCGATCTTATATAGCGACCTACGGCCTCGACCCAGCTCATTCACCACCGCTGCCCATTTGAATGGGTGCCATGCCATTTTAGGTCCCAGTGTACGGACCGGGCTATTATATTTAAATCTCTGAAATAATCCAAGTTCGGGAGGCGAACCGCAATCCGCACGCTCTCTTACACAGAAGAGTCTTGGACGCAGCCTACTCTCAAACCGATATAGCTAACTGGGCCATAGAGATGTATAATAATATCACTTTTAATAGCCTATATCTCGTTGAACTGGGCCAAGGTCGTTGACGTCGACAGAAATTATTCTGAACAGTTCTCTCCATTTCTATGGCATAAAGCAGGACGTATCGCAGTCTAATGTTTAACGACATCTTCTAGCTTCAAAGGCTGTTGACGTCTTTAAAGTTTTTTGAAGCATTTCAGTTCATTTTCATATAACTTTTGTCATCAGTTTTCATTCGCATCTTTTGATTGCCACAAAAGGCTCTTCTTCATTTAAGGATTGACTTTCAAGCCTTTAAGACACTTCGTTCATGTTTTGGGAGGCTATTAATTATTTTAGGCTCTACTTTTTGTCCTGGATCTAATTTAAATTTGTTACAGAACTTCAACACTCGGCCGTTCATGTGTTTCAGTGGCTATCTAGTCTCATTTTAAACTTTTTGTCCTGGATCTAATTTAATTTTTTTTACACAGCGTCACATCTATCTGCATCAAAATCAAACCTTCTATATCTTATATACAATAACTATTCAATATACATCGTATACTAATTATTATACACACAGGTTCAATGTTCAATACCAACATGGCAAGTAAAGCGTTTAGTTATTATTTAGAGGCTTGAACAATAATATCAGTATCAATATTATTCAATGTCAGTTCTATCTATTACAAAATCAGCTCAAATAACGAGCCTTAAGCATTAAAATATTATTAAGCATCAGTTCCATCCAAGAAAAAACAGCTCAGATTATGAATCCCACCCATTTTGCATTGTCAGTTCGCCTAGCTGAATTAATTAACTAAGGACCTTTCGTCTGCTTTTCCTTATAGGGCGATTATCATACTTAAAAGAGGTGTGTAGTGTTTTTTTAAACAGTCTCAACGTTCTTATGGCAAAAACAATGCAGTTAGAACTTAGAGCCGCAGGCACAGTCCAATTTGTGTTGATCTGGGATATTTTCGTGTACAATTTAATAGTAACTGTTTCGCCTAAATTACGATATGGAGTCAGAATAACGCGTTGAAATGAACAGGCATTCTTCCTCAATAATATTTTAAGAAATCGTTCATGTTCCAAGAAACAACTATAGGCCTACGCCCCTAACCGGCACTCCCTTCTTTCTCCACATCTGCTTCCATAAACATATCAACCTAAAAAGACACATCTTTGTATCGATTAACAGCAGCTATTCCCGCAGTTATCTCGCAGCGAATAGCATGCAAACGAGATCTCGTCAGAATCCACGACCTCTGGTGGCCAACCGAGCCCGGTAACCAATGGCGACGCGTCCACATAGCAACCGCCATGCCTTTCCCGTATGCGTCAGAATAGCATTTCTTATTTACTAATACACCCAACGATTTGTCTGAATAGAGCATTATGTAGAGCAGTGTTCTCACGCAACTGCCGATGACGTCATCCACCGTCGTAATTATAGTAACACTTGCGTCACAACCACTGGGCGTTGGGCTGTCCTTGACCTTGTAGGGCCGCACCTGTGACCTCGAAATGCCTCTGCATAGTTATCAATATCTAATTCACAAACCTTGGTAGTACAAATCAAGAAGAATATGAAAAAACCCAATCAAACTCATTTCAAACACCGAATGTGATTGAGTTAAACTCAATCACATTCGGTGTTTGAGAAAAAACACACAAATCTGATATCATTGTCGTGTGAAAAGCATACAATACATTATATAATTATGTACTCCTACATAATCTATTCATATTATAAATAGGCTTCTTTTGTATTATAAATATACACGGTGAACGGAAAAAAACCGAACCTCTCCTATTGCTGCAATAATTTATGTAATAATTTGTACATTTTAATGAAACATGGAGAAAACTTCAGTTTATGGACATGAATCAGATAACTATCATTTGTTAGTTATAATGTGTGTTCAAAATTCCCTCCTTTGGCTTCCACACACGCACAAAGACGAGCTCGCCACTGACTAATTGCTGAATCGATTACAGTTTGATCAAATTCGTCCCATGCCTGTATTATGCGTTGACGTAGTTCTCCGACATCGCGAACCTTTGTCTTGTAAACCTTTTCTTGCATCACAGACCAGATTTTATAGTCCACCGGATTAAGGTCTGGGCTATTTGGAGGCCAAAGTGCAGGGGGTATGAAATCTGGTGTTAATTTCTCTTTTTTGTAGAGGTTCGGTTTTTTTCCGTTCACCGTGTATAATTCATAATTATATGCATCGTAAAAAGCCTGGGTTTTCGGCCACTGTATTATGAATATTAATTATAGTATGCAACTTGCGATCCTAAGAAATTTGAAGTTTCCAGATATTACACCGTTGTTGAGGGATAGAGTCAACAGTCGCAAACAGCTGAGTTTAGACAACTCTGAATCGCTTTCTCCCGGCGCCATAAATTCAATTTCGTTAGGCAGTGCCATTCCCAAGTCTGGATAAGGAGGAGCCTCCGAGAAGGGCTACGCTAATGATCTTTGTTATCAAACAGTGTCGTTAAACTGAAACTAGTAGTACAGTAGTACTACGACCAACGCCTCTGACACAAACAGACAACGGACCTGGTAGCTTTAGGTTCAAGAGTGCTCTTTCGACACCTTTCATTGAGAATGTTTATAAATTTATGGTCTGACGCCGATGTCTGGTCTGGAAGGCGTCATATCGTACCCAACCAACTGCTAAGAATAAACGAAAAGCTCTTCGTTAGACACCTTTAAAACTCATTGACACAGTACCATAAATAACTGGACTCCATACTTGTATATACTGTCTTCCGATATAAATGGGTCTTAATAAGTCATACGAACGGTGAGAACTGTTCAAAATTTATTCCTGTCAACGGCTTTTAATATCATAAGGATTCACGCAAATCGTAGGCCTACATTCGATTCTTGCGTGAAACTGCGCCAATGCCTTATACACTGGTAGTGCCAGCCCCAGGCATCGACAAAGTAGGAGGGCGACGCTAATCATCGTCGTATCTGCACAGCGTCGCAGAGTTCTACTATTACATATTACAATCACTACGCGTTTAAAACAATTACCATTACAACCTCGATAACTCCGTCACGGGGATAACCTCCCCGTGCCAGTCCCAAGCCTGGAGAAAGGAGGAGGGTTGGTCGGTAGGGTGCAGATAACGACATAAATCAACCGCATCGCCCACGGACCGCAATGATAGTCGTCGCATACGGATGGCAATGATAGTCGTCACATACATACACACACTGACTCACAAACAAATTCACAACGCACACACACGCACACACGCGCACGCATACATAATGTGTGTGTGTGTGTGTGCGTGTGTGTGTGTGTGTGCGTGTGTGTGTGCGTGTATGTGTATAGGTATGGGTGTGGGGAGTGACATTAAAAGCTACAAGTGTTATATTATGCGAACTCGTTCGACACCTTTACAACGTTTTTATCCAACGCTATATTCAGTTCAACCGCGCTTGACGTATTAACTAAAATGTAACGGTACCTTACTGTACTAAGCAAATTGCCCGTTTGCTTGATGTGCATACTGTTTGTGAAATACATAGCGATGTGAAATGATTTTTACCGGTAAAAATATCTTGAGTTTTGCTGGTTAAGAATCCACTTCAGATTTTGCCGTGGTAGAAAAAAAGGTAAAATATGCAAGATGCTTTAAATTGTCGTTCTTTGCATTTATAACAAATAATAATGAATATTGTGTGTTGCACATATATGCACTTTAACTTTACTAAAACGAACAACTGCGATCATCAAAGTCCGCTGATGCTTTTCTGCCAGCCACTAAAACCAAAGCGGGTGATCGAGCCTTTCGGGTCGCTGGTCCACGTGCCTGGAACAGTCTTCCTGCACCCATCCAGGAGACCAAAAGTTTATCGCTTTAAAAAAACAGCTAAAAATGCACTTATTACTTAATCACGAGCACTAACATTTGCGCTGACAGTAGACAGTTTTGTTAAGCGTTCTATAAGTAGCTTGCTACCAACAACGCTATATAAATCGTCGTAATTACAACATGCAGTCAGATTGAGAAGTCAGAAGACCTAGATGAGTAAGCCTACAGAGAGGTCTTTGGAGTCAGCAAAGACTGAAGGTAAAATGGTTGACTGAGTCTTGTATGCAATTAGCCCAGTCTTGAAATTTATTCACTTTTCTAGAACTCCGCCTCAGGTTTCAAACTCCGCCTCAGGTTTCACTATGGAACCTGTGCCGGTCCCAAGCCCGGATAAAGGAGGAGGGTTCCGCGGAGGGTTTGCAGCCCTTCCGGGTAAAACACCTTATTGCAACAGGAACGACACAGGAAAAATTCAACCATAGATTCTCAAAACAGGCACTAGAATGGACACCGAAGGGATGGAAAAGAAAACGTGGAAGACCGAGAAAGACCTGGCGAAACACGATCACACAGGATCTGGACGACGGCGGAATGACGTGGGAGGAAGTCGAGGAGAATTCAGAGGACAGAGTGGGATGGAGGAACTGTGTCGCCCGATGCGCTGCAAGCGCGTGGAAGGACTAATTATTTATTTATCCAATGTTTAATGACATCTTTTTCTTTTAGCAACAAAGGCCGTTGACGTCTTTAAAGTTTTTAATGCATTTCAGTTCATTTTCGTGTAATGTTTTCATCAGTTTTCTTTATTTTTTTCCGTCTTGGATTCTATTTCTGATACGATATTGACGACTTTAAAGTTTTTGACGTATTTAAGTTCATTTTCGAATAATGTTTTTCATCAGAATTCTTTCTCTTTTCTTTTCTTTGCTTCTTTTCTGACAGGAAGTTGCAACGATAAAATTTGACAGGTGGTTGTTCTTTTTTTCCTCCTTTTTCCTTCTTTTTTTTGATATTAAAAAGAAACAAAATTAATCTTCTAGCCGTACAGGCTTTTCATTAATTTTTTTTGGCGGCCATATAAGCTCTATTAATAACTGTTTTCTCCTCAATTTTAATCTAATTCTTATTCTTAATTACAATATTTGCAGAGCATCACATCTATCTCTCTAAATTAACATCAAGAGAGATAGATGGAAGGACTAAGGTTTCTAGGGCCAGCCAATGTAGTGATTTAAACATCGGTGATATATGCTCATTTTTAGTGTTTTACTATAAGCTTTTGCCAAAGTATGTTGGACTCTGAGAAGCTTCATCAAATTAAGTAAGTATAAGTATATTCTTTATTAAACCAATTGCATATCCGCACTCTGGTGTACATACGTCTTAATAACAAACAACTGTCAATATGAGTACAACATTCTAACAATAAACGTCTTAATTAGCTTTCAAAATGCCAATAAGAAGCGAGTTGCAACAGTCGAGACGGCTGGAGACAGGGCATTAGCCACAAAAATCAGGGCAGAAAAGGAAATGTAACGGTTAATCCTGCGGATATCACGGTTGTGGTTATGGGCTGAACCTGCATTTTAAATCAATGTATTCAATGAAACACAAGGTTTAAGTCAAAGAGAATGTCCAAATTGTGAACTGAAAAACTGTTTCGTATGACAGATAGCCTATGCCCAGACCGATTGAATTCAAAGTAGGCTACTGTGTCTCTCAGACAATAGGCCTACCATTTACTAAACCTGATCAGTTGTAGGCCTACTTTCTTATTAGTAGAGCGGGTTGGTGAAAAATTGTTCACTTAATGACAGAAGCATGAAATTTGGTACATGGTAGCAACATACCATGAGAAAAATTTTTGGCTATAGGGCCATCGCAGATTTGCTCCCTGGCCTCAATGGCAGCCATTTTTCAAAATGGCCGACCGAAGTTGAGATTTTCCAATATCTCAGCTTCTAATTCACTTAGAATCGTAATCCTGGTGTCTAAACATACATACTTATGGGCAAGGATTCCAATAAAACCAATTGCAAACACTTATCTACACGAAATTGGCAGCCATTTTCCGAAAATGGCCGACCAAAAGAGATTTTTCAATATCTCAACTTCTAGTTCACTTAGAATCGTGATCCTGGTGTCTAAACATACATACTTGGGGCAAGAATTCTAATAGAACTAATTGCAAACACTTATCTACACGAGATTGGCAGCCATTTTCCAAAATGGCCGACCAACAGAGATTGTTTTCCAATAACTCATCTTCTAATTCACTTAGAATAATGATCTATTATTATTATTATTATTATTATTATTATTATTATTATTGGTGTCTAAACTGTCATATTTAGGGGCAAGGATTCAAATAGTACTAATTGCAAGCACTTGTACCCCCCTTTTGAAAACTCAGCTGTCATAAGCACAGTATATTCCTAGCTACGCCAATTTATTTCACCATAATACTTATGAAACTTCGTGGTGTGTTCAAATTGAGTTGGTGGAAGGCCATTCATTGGTCTGCCTTTCTGTGAGAACAGCTGCTTCCGTGCCTCATTCACTTTCTCCTCACTGCTCGCACGGTCATACAGAAGAACTACAAAGCGCTCCAGTACATCGAGCTGACCCTCAACAGAGCTGGGAGTTGATGCTAAGGTACAGAAGGCTGAGGTTACGTCGTTGAATGTCTTCCAAATGTCCCACACAGTCCTTTTTCCGCGACCAGCAAAGGATGATACTGTGTCACATCCGCTAAATGCGTGTAGGAATGGCAAAGCCACACATTTCTCTGGACCGAGAGCACGTGCCATCTCATGGGTTGGTAGGTACCTGAAGCTTTTTCCGGAGGCAAAACCAACCCACAGTTCATCAATGCTGAGCTGCTGAACTGCTGCTATGGCTAACACCAACACGTCAGAGTCAACAGTGCGGATCATTACTTTACGATAGCCGTGTTTGGCAACATCTGAGACGTGCAGGAAAATCCTTGTATCGGCTTCCTCCTGAGTACAAGGAGCAAGTCCAGTTGTGTCCCTTGGCTGAGTACAGAGCACGTCCTTGTGGTATGTGGCGATGATCTGTCTTTCTGTGTCTGTTTTAAGTTTCGCTATTTGCTGGCTCAAAAAACAAAACAACTCTGACTTGTTTTCGTCGTTTCTTAGAAATTCCTGCCAGTTTCTAGGTAGGGCATTGGAAGATTCCACTCGCCTTCGGCTTCCCTTACCCCTCACACTGCGTGTGTATGTCTTCAAGCTGCCATGCACATATTCATCCCATACCACATCGACCCTGTGCACATGCTCTAGCTGTCTTGTGATGTATGGCAAGAAGATATGGGAGGCATAATCTGAGAAGGTGGATGCAGTGCCAGGCTTGAGCATGTTGACTATGACTGCTCCATCCAGGATAACAGCATCAACACTAGGTACGCCCAGTGAAGGGCCTGTGTGGATATCTGGAATGGCGTTATCTGTTGAAGTGGGAACCAGCTCTTCTAGGCAGCTCACAATGTCTGACTTAGTTCCTAGCCGCAATTTGCCCATATTCGAGCGTGATGGTGGGCATGCTTGATTCTCGTGTGCAAAGAATTCGTCAAGGCTATCAGGATTTCTTCGAGGTCTGGACCTTCCGTCAGCCGGGAAACAATACTTGATGGCAAGCAATTTATCTTCTTGAAGGCCAGCAATTTGTTTGCAAGAGTCTTGTACCCACCTCCATCGGTGCTGCGTCTGGAACTTGCTGGAGATTTAAGGACTTCACCAGTCAGTTCTTGACAAAGCAGGTTGCGGAATATATATATATATATATATATATATATATATATATATGTAATTAATCACTTCTATATAAAATAAGCACGCTAACAATATATGCATATAACTTCAAACTACAGACCTCTACAGAACTTAGCCCACTGCCACTGAGATATGCTCAAGCCTACAACATCTTGCTGCCACCACCAGCACTTATAGTTGACTCGTCGTGAGCCTATCACAGTTGGTATTTGAAACTAGGGATCGCCACGGTCCCCAAACGCGACGTCCATGGCTGCCAATCTTGTGTAGATAAGTGTTTGCAATTAGTTCTGTTGGAATCCTTGCCCATAAATATGTATACTTAGACATCAAGATCACGATTCTAAGTGAACTAGAAGTTGAGATATTGAAAAATCTCTTTTGGTCGGCCATTTTGGAAAATGGCTGCCAATCTCGTATAGATAAGTGTTTGCAATTAGTTCTGTTGGAATCCTTGCCCATAAATATATATACTTAGACATCAAGATCACGATTCTAAGTGAACTAGAAGTTGAGATATTAAAAATTCTCTTTTGGTCGGCCATTTTGGAAAATGGCTGCCAATCTCGTGTAGATAAGTGTTTGCAATTGATTTTATTGGAATCCTTGCCCATAAGTATGTATGTTTAGACACCAGGATTACGATTCTAAGTGAACTAGAAGCTGAGATATTGGAAAACCTCAACTTCGGTCGGCCATTTTGAAAAATGGCTGCCATTGAGGCCAGGGAGCAAATCTGCGATGGCCCTATAGCCAAAATTTTTCCTCATGGTATGTTGCTACCATGTACCAAATTTCATGCTTCTGTCATTAAGTGAACAATTCTGCCATATTTTGCACCAGGCCGCTCCACTATATGCGAATGAGAACTGAAATAGATCTGATCAGGAGTCGTCAAGTGAGCTTATTGTATTGTATTGTATCTAAAGATTTATATAGCGCCTCTCTCAGAATAACTATTCAGAAGCGCTCTCAGCTTAGCCACTTATATAGCCTACAGGCTACCCTGATTAGGGGATGGACGCAAACTTTCGGGTGGTGCCAGTCCGAAGCCCTCATACAGCAGGAGGGCTACGCTGATCACCTTTGTTATTACACCGCTTCGTTAAACATAAACTACACCATTCTTTAAGTAAATTCCGCCACTTCTCAATATCCTATTCAACCGTTGCTTTCCATTTTACGACACTGGCGATAAAGTAAAGGTCGACGACGGCAGCCACCCTGACGGCCGCAAGATGTCGCCAGCACTACTACAATTATTATCGAAAAACGAAGTTACTTTCGACACCTTAAAATCTCTTTCAAACGATGCTATATATTGGTAAAGTTTGGTATGCCGTTGTATAATTTATCCTCTTTAACAGTATGAAACAGGCAACATGTCGGTAGTGGCTACGGAAGCTGTCGTTAAATGTTATAAGTAACTTCTTTCTATGATAATCGAATAATTATTATAATAATGGTGCATTTTAGACACTTTCGAAACGTTTCTATCCGATACTCTATTTTGACTCTGCTCATCTGTTCGTAACCCCGCCACTGTTCGCTTTCTGACAGTGCCAGTCCCAAGCCTGGGTAAAGGAGGAGGGCGACGCTAATGGTCTTCGTTACCACACAGTGGTCGTTAAACAGTAAACACGCACGTTCGTAGAGATAACAAAAACAAAGTCATTCTAGAGTAAACTCCGCCACTACACTAACTGTGGTAGTGCCAACCCAAGCCTCCAGAAATAAGGAGGGAGACGCTGATACCATTGTTATGACACAGTGTCGTTAAACAGTAAAACTAAACAAACAAACCTATAGTCATAACACTGTAGCGTATTGGTTAGAGCGCTTTCTTTAGACACCTTTACAACGTGGTCAACCGATGCTATATAGGCCTATATGTATAATGGTACACAGCGGTCAATCGAGTATACTTTACCATCTGGAAGAAAGGGAATAGTCGACGCCAACGCAGCAATACGATGTCTTTAAACAAATGGTAGACTAACCCAGGCCCAAGAGGTGCGACATGTCATTTCAGGGAGTGCGACAGAGAGGGAAATTATGAATTATAAGAATGCATTTATAATAATACATAATAAATGTTTGAGCTGTCATAGATAAGTATGGATGGGTAAGACCGTAAGAAGTTTATTTCCATATAGTGTAGAGGGGCATAACGCCCCTTTAACGGTTTTTTGTTAAGTTACAGCGTGAGTAACAGTATTTTAAGCATGAAATTATTGCTAGGTCTAGTGCTGAATGTCTCAAGTAGGCTAAAGTATAATAATTCTGTTCGATAAAATTTGAAAAAGATTACATTAAAAATAATTAAATAGAAAATGCTTCAAAGGAGGCGTTTTCCCCCTCACCTCATTTATATTTTCAGAAAACCTTTGTAACCTTTAAAGCCAAAATGAACTACTTAATGTATTCTGTAAAGACGTACAGTAGTCTATCTGCCTCTGAGCGTATTAATGACTGCCTTTCTATACCGTTTAACACACGGGAAAATGTAAAATTAATGACATCGACAAATACCATAAGGTTATCGTTTTCAACACCTGAAAAATCGATGCACATAATCATTGTCGTTTAACCCTCGGGCTACCAAGGGGGGGGTGGTTGCCACCCCCCCCTAGGTTTTATTCATTTCAAACTTGTTCCGTATGGAATAAAAATTTGACCTTTTAGGTAGCTGTAGGGGGTTCATTTACACACGTTTTGAGGTAAAATGTGAGATGATATCTCACACCGTTCAAAAGTTATAGCCAATATACCCGAGGTACCAGGGGGGGGTGGATACCACCCCCCTAGACTTTCGACTATATCTTATCCGTCATTTAATATTAAGAGACACAAATTATACCATTCTATAGAGGGAATGTGGGGCTACATTTCTATGGTCACTGAGTTGACCTGTGACAACCGGAAGTGCTCAAAATAAATAATAATACGCTTAATATGAGTGAAAAATGGCTGAATGGAAGGACTCCCCCCTTAGTTTTTTGTCTGTAGCATATTCATTTGTTTTCCTGGAAGAGAAACAAAGATACCATTCTTTAGAGGGAATGAAGGGCTTCATTTGCATACCTACATCTTTGTCTTTTGAATACCGGAAGTGATCAAAATAAATAATAATACGCGTAATCTGTGTGAAAATGGCTGAATACAGCATTACAACGTAAACCGATATATATGTATGGATATATATGTATGAATGTACATTTATACTATATAAACATGTGTAGGGATGATTTTGTGTATCTTTTATACATGGATTAGTTTCAAAACACACATAATCTTATATTTGTTTATCCAAAAGTACAAAATGTACGCAATAATATACAATATTGCTAATTAAGGGGTTCCGTTGTTAAAAGTGATGTAATTTCGAGGTGCATTCACATAATGTACATCTAAATATACCATTCTGTGCAGAAATGAATGCTGAATCCATTGCTATATTACAAGTTATGATATGTAAAACCAAACACGAAATCCGGGGGGGTGGTAACCACCCCCCCTTGGTAGTCCGTGTTACAAAAAAAGCTTGGTAGCCCTAGGGTTAACAGAAAAAACTCCGCCACTGCTCGTACTTTGGCAGTGCCAGTCCCAAGCCTGGATAAATAAGAGGGCGACGCCAGTGTGAGAATTGTACAAAAAAGACTGGGGGGTCAGACTTTAATCCATGTGGAGTTGAATATTTTATCCGTATTTTGCAAACTAATGTCTACGAATTTGAAAGCAGCAGATTTTAACGGTATACCGTAGCAGGTTTGTAAGTCATAGGCCTACTCGAATCAAAATCAAGTCCTCTGTTGACGAATTTATTCAAAAATGCAATAGAAAAATTAAAGAAAACCTGAAAATAATTACTGATTTTGAACAAGTAGCAAGTAAATAGCAGGAAATCATGAAATACAAGTAGGGCCTACTGAGCATTAATATAAGTTATTGCCAAAACTAAACACAACTGTAGGTACTGCTGCTGATGTCTGATGAATTAATCAAACAGTTTAGTACCATGTTCCTTTCATTGTGTTTTTTGGAAACACCGGTGGTTTTATCTAAAGCCCCATGTCTCCCCGTCTTCAACCAACTGACAACATATTTTGTTGCATTCCAACTGCTCAACGGTGGACCGTTAATTCCGACCATCATGCTGTCACCAACTGAGGCTGTCAATAGCCTATTTCGAGCCGCTGAGTGATAGAAATTCATTTGACTGAAGCCTCTTTCGCATTAACATAACATAACAAGGGTTTTAAGTGGTTCAGAAGACGTTTAGTCTGTGTTAGAACCACTGCAATTAACCTGGAACAATTAATAGCCCAATTTTCCTAGCTTCTTCTTAAAAGCTGTGATAGTGTCCACTCAGACAGTACTATCATCCAAACTATTCCACAAATCTACAACTCTTGCACTGAAGTATTTCTGCCCTAATGTCCCTTTTGGTTTCTTAAATAATTTATACCTATGTCCCCGAGTTGCCTTGTTTGGTGCTAATTCAAAAAACTTCTCCTTCTGCACTGCCTCCTTTCCAGTAATAATCTTGTAGGCTTCAATTAGGTCTCCTCTGCTCCTCCTTCTCTCCAATGTTGTTAGTCCACACCTTTTCAACCTTTCTTCATATCCCAAATCCTTGTAGCCCCAAATCATTTTTGTAGCTCTTCTTTGCACCTTCTCCAGCTTTTCCATGTCCTGTTTCAGGTAGGGACTCCATACCTGGATGCAGTATTCCAACTGTGGCCTAACCAGTGATTTGTATAACCTCAATATTGTATCCTTGTCTCGGGTGACTATTCAGCTGAAGAAATAGGTAGAACTGCAAGCAGATTCGTGAGAATTTTCAATTTTGGCCTTGCAATTTCAGTGCGTTTGAATAAAGCATATTCAAGAACAATATCTGCAGATAATGTTTTATCGAGATCGAAAGCTTTACAAAGAGATGCAACTTCATTTTCCCCATACAGAGCTTTCTGTAATGGGTCCTTTGGCCACAGTGCTTTGTTTAAAACACGAGCTGCAGTCAAGATACCAGTGGATGGAAAACGCTACACTACATTGTCATGCAGTGCTTGAAAAAATTGTGAACAAAAAGCCTCAAATTTTAAATCATCACTTTCACTCTTAGTTATGGATACCCTCTTGTAACAACCTCCTACTGCAAAACTTTCCAAAAATTTGTTAAGAGTTCTCCCATTGCTAACTTTTAAGGCAAGCATTTTCTCTCGTAGATTATCTACATGATCCATCGCATGTATGATATTTTAATCATTTTTTGCAAGTACAAAGACAACTGCTTCAAACAACGCAAACCATCTTTAAGTAAGCAAGTCTCATCTACAAAAATCAACGAATTAAGTTTCTTTAGTAAACCCTTATATTTGCCATTTCTCTTTTCAAGTTCAGCCAGGTTTTGGGGGACATGCTATACACTTTGTATAACTCATCCATAAAAATACGGAATTGAGATGCTACATTGACAGTGTCTACTGCATTTTTAACTGCGAGTTCAAGGCGATGGGCCATACAGTGAAAGCTCTTAATCAATGGATATTTGGCTTTGAGCAAAGTAGCCACACCACTGAATTGCACCATGGAAATTTCTTCTCTTTGTCAGAGTCAATAATGCTAAATCACACTAGTGAAACTCAGAACTGGGGGGGTTGGAATCGACCCCCCCGGGGTGTGCAATGAAGACTTAACTAGGGGGTCCTAAGAAAGTCTAGGGGGGTTCAACCCCCCCACCCCCCCAACAATTCTCACCCTGGGCGACGCTAATGATCTTTGTTAACACACAGTGTCGTTAACTGAAACTACTAGTGTCGTAAAATTCGACACCTCTAAAATGTACTAACCACGCTACTAAGTGATCTCGTTCGACACCTAATAACAGGGCTAATGTTGCAGATTCGTCCATCGCTATGAGCTATTGTCAACTTCGTATAAAGGAACTAATAACGGGCTAAAGCCGCGTTGCGAATTATTCGTCGCTCTATCGCGTTTCGCTTGTACTCTTCAATTAGCTAGCGACTGATCGGTTTGTCTTCGTACTCTATCGCGATATTTGTACTCTATCGGTTTGGCTTGTACTCTATCGGTTTCGCTTGTACTCTATCGGTTTGGCTTGTACTCTATCGGTTTAGTTTGTACTCTATCGGTTTGACTTGTACTCTATCGGTTCCTTGTACTCTATCGGTTTGGCTTGTACTCTATCGGTTTGGCTTGTACTCTATCGGTTTGGCTTGTACTCTATCGGTTTGGTTTGTACTCTATCGGTTTGGCTTGTACTCTATCGGTTTGGCTTGTACTCTATCGGTTTGGCTTGTACTCTATCGGTTTGGCTTGTACTCTATCGGTTTGGCTTGTACTCTATCGGTTTGGCTTGTACTCTATCGGTTTGGCTTGTACTCTATCGGTTTGGCTTGTACTCTATCGGTTTGGCTTGTACTCTATCGGTTTTGGCTTGTACTCTATCGGTTTGGCTTGTACTCTATCGGTTTGGCTTGTACTCTATCGGTTTGGCTTGTACTCTATCGGTTTGGCTTGTACTCTATCGGTTTGGCTTGTACTCTATCGGTTTGGCTTGTACTCTATCGGTTTGGCTTGTACTCTATCGGTTTGGCTTGTACTCTATCGGTTTGGCTTGTACTCTATCGGTTTGGCTTGTACTCTATCGGTTTGGTTTGTACTCTATCGGTTTGGCTTGTACTCTATCGGTTTGGCTTGTACTCTATCGGTTTGGCTTGTACTCTATCGGTTTGGCTTGTACTCTATCGGTTTGGCTTGTACTCTATCGGTTTGGCTTGTACTCTATCGGTTTGGCTTGTACTCTATCGGTTTGGCTTGTACTCTATCGGTTTGGCTTGTACTCTATCGGTTTGGCTTGTACTCTATCGGTTTGGCTTGTACTCTATCGGTTTGGCTTGTACTCTATCGGTTTGGCTTGTACTCTATCGGTTTGTCTTGTACTCTATCGGTTTGGCTTGTACTCTATCGGTTCAGTTTGTACTCTATCGGTTTGGCTTGTACTCTATCGGTTTGGCTTGTACTCTATCGGTTTGGCTTGTACTCTATCAGTTCTTGTACTCTATCGGTTTGGCTTGTACTCTATCGGTTTGGCTTGTACTCTATCGGTTTGGCTTGTACTCTATCGGTTTGGCTTGTACTCTATCGGTTTGGCTGGTACTCTATCGGTTTGGCTTGTACTCTATCGGTTTGGCTTGTACTCTATCGGTTTGGCTTGTACTCTATCGGTTTGGCTTGTACTCTATCGGTTTGGCTTGTACTCTATCGGTTTGGCTTTGTACTCTATCGGTTTGGTTTGTACTCTATCGGTTTGGCTTGTACTCTATCGGTTTGGCTTGTACTCTATCGGTTTGGCTTGTACTCTATCGGTTTGGCTTGTACTCTATCGGTTTGGCTTGTACTCTATCGTTTTGGCTTGTACTCTATCGGTTTGGCTTGTACTCTATCGGTTTGGCTTGTACTCTATCGGTTTTGGCTTGTACTCTATCGGTTTGGCTTGTACTCTATCGGTTTGGCTTGTACTCTATCGGTTTGGCTTGTACTCTATCGGTTTGGCTTGTACTCTATCGGTTTGGCTTGTACTCTATCGGTTTGGCTTGTACTCTATCGGTTTGGCTTGTACTCTATCGGTTTGGCTTGTACTCTATCGGTTTGGCTTGTACTCTATCGGTTTGGCTTGTACTCTATCGGTTTGGCTTGTACTCTATCGGTTTGGCTTGTACTCTATCGGTTTGGCTTGTACTCTATCGGTTTGGCTTTGTACTCTATCGGTTTGGCTTGTACTCTATCGGTTTGGCTTGTACTCTATCGGTTTGGCTTCTGTACTCTATCGGTTTGGCTTGTACTCTATCGGTTTGGCTTGTACTCTATCGGTTTGGCTTGTACTCTATCGGTTTGGCTTGTACTCTATCGGTTTGGCTTGTACTCTATCGGTTTGGCTTGTACTCTATCGGTTTCAGTTTGTACTCTATCGGTTTGGCTTGTACTCTATCGGTTTGGCTTGTACTCTATCGGTTTCAGCTTGTACTCTATCGGTTTGGCTTCTATCGGTTTGGCTTGTACTCTATCGGTTTGGCTTGTACTCTATCGGTTTGGCTTGTACTCTATCGGTTTGGCTTGTACTCTATCGGTTTGGCTTGTACTCTATCGGTTTGGCTTGTACTCTATCGGTTTGGCTTGTACTCTATCGGTTTGGCTTGTACTCTATCGGTTTGGCTTGTACTCTATCGGTTTGGCTTGTACTCTATCGGTTTGGCTTGTACTCTATCTTCTTCTGGTTTGGCTTGTACTCTATCGGTTTTGGCTTGTACTCTATCGGTTTGGCTTGTACTCTATCGGTTTGGCTTGTACTCTATCGGTTTGGCTTGTACTCTATCGGTTTGGCTTGTACTCTATCGGTTTGGCTTGTACTCTATCGGTTTGGCTTGTACTCTATCGGTTTGGCTTGTACTCTATCGGTTTGGCTTGTACTCTATCGGTTTGGCTTGTACTCTATCGGTTTGGCTTGTACTCTATCGGTTTGGCTTGTACTCTATCGGTTTGGCTTGTACTCTATCGGTTTGGCTTGTACTCTATCGGTTTGGCTTGTACTCTATCGGTTTGGCTTGTACTCTATCGGTTTGGCTTGTACTCTATCGGTTCAGTTTGTTTGCTTGCTCTATCGGTTTGGCTTGTACTCTATCGGTTTGGCTTGTACTCTATCGGTTTGGCTTGTACTCTATCGGTTTGGCTTGTACTCTATCGGTTTGGCTTGTACTCTATCGGTTTGGCTTGTACTCTATCGGTTTGGCTTGTACTCTATCGGTTTGGCTTGTACTCTATCGGTTTGGCTTGTACTCTATCGGTTTGGCTTGTACTCTATCGGTTTGGCTTGTACTCTATCGGTTTGGCTTGTACTCTATCGGTTTGGCTTGTACTCTATCGGTTTGGCTTGTACTCTATCGTTTTGGCTTGTACTCTATCGGTTTGGCTTCTACTCTATCGTTTGGCTTGTACTCTATCGGTTTGGCTTGTACTCTATCGGTTTGGCTTGTACTCTATCGGTTTTGGCTTGTACTCTATCGGTTTGGCTTGTACTCTATCGGTTTTGGCTTGTACTCTATCGGTTTGGCTTGTACTCTATCGGTTTGGCTTGTACTCTATCGGTTTGGCTTGTACTCTATCGGTTTGGCTTGTACTCTATCGGTTTGGCTTGTACTCTATCGGTTTGGCTTGTACTCTATCGGTTTGGCTTGTACTCTATCGGTTTGGCTTGTACTCTATCGGTTTGGCTTGTACTCTATCGGTTTGGCTTGTACTCTATCGGTTTGGCTTGTACTCTATCGGTTTGGCTTGTACTCTATCGGTTTGGCTTGTACTCTATCGGTTTGGCTTGTACTCTATCGGTTTGGCTTGTACTCTATCGGTTCAGTTTGTACTCTATCGGTTTGGCTTGTACTCTATCGGTTTGGCTTGTACTCTATCGGTTTGGCTTGTACTCTATCGGTTTGGCTTGTACTCTATCGGTTTGGCTTGTACTCTATCGGTTTGGCTTGTACTCTATCGGTTTGGCTTGTACTCTATCGGTTTGGCTTGTACTCTATCGGTTTGGCTTGTACTCTATCGGTTTGGCTTGTACTCTATCGGTTTGGCTTGTACTCTATCGGTTTGGCTTGTACTCTATCGGTTTGGCTTGTACTCTATCGGTTTGGCTTGTACTCTATCGGTTTTGGCTTGTACTCTATCGGTTTGGCTTGTACTCTATCGGTTTGGCTTGTACTCTATCGGTTTGGCTTGTACTCTATCGGTTTGGCTTGTACTCTATCGGTTTGGCTTGTACTCTATCGGTTTGGCTTGTACTCTATCGGTTTGGCTTGTACTCTATCGGTTTGGCTTGTACTCTATCGGTTTGGCTTGTACTCTATCGGTTTGGCTTGTACTCTATCGGTTTGGCTTGTACTCTATCGGTTTGGCTTGTACTCTATCGGTTTGGCTTGTACTCTATCAGTTTGGCTTGTACTCTATCGGTTTGGCTTGTACTCTATCGGTTTTGGCTTGTACTCTATCGGTTTTGGCTTGTACTCTATCGGTTTGGCTTGTACTCTATCGTTTTGGCTTGTACTCTATCGGTTTGGCTTGTACTCTATCGGTTTGGCTTGTACTCTATCGGTTTGGCTTGTACTCTATCGGTTTGGCTTGTACTCTATCGGTTTTGCTTGTACTCTATCGGTTTGGCTTGTACTCTATCGGTTTGGCTTGTACTCTATCGGTTTGGCTTGTACTCTATCGGTTTGGCTTGTACTCTATCGGTTTGGTTCTGCTTGTACTCTATCGGTTTGGCTTGTACTCTATCGGTTTGGCTTGTACTCTATCGGTTTGGCTTGTACTCTATCGGTTTGGCTTGTACTCTATCGGTTTGGCTTGTACTCTATCGGTTTGGCTTGTACTCTATCGGTTTGGCTTGTACTCTATCGGTTTGGCTTGTACTCTATCGGTTTGGCTTGTACTCTATCGGTTTGGCTTGTACTATATCAGTTTGTACTCTATCGGTTTGGCTTGTACTCTATCAGTTCAGCTTGTACTCTATCGGTTTGGCTTGTACTCTATCGGTTTGGCTTGTACTCTATCGGTTTGGCTTGTACTCTATCGGTTTGGCTGGTACTCTATCGGTTTGGCTTGTACTCTATCGGTTTGGCTTGTACTCTATCAGTTTGGCTTGTACTCTATCGTTTTGGCTTGTACTCTATCGGTTTGGCTTGTACTCTATCGGTTTGGCTTGTACTCTATCGGTTTGGCTTGTACTCTATCGGTTTGGCTTGTACTCTATCGGTTTGGCTTGTACTCTATCGGTTTGGCTTGTACTCTATCGGTTTGGCTTGTACTCTATCGGTTTGGCTTGTACTCTATCGGTTTGGCTTGTACTCTATCGGTTTGGCTTGTACTCTATCGGTTTGGCTTGTACTCTATCGGTTTGGCTTGTACTCTATCGGTTTGGCTTGTACTCTATCGGTTTGGCTTGTACTCTATCGGTTTGGCTTGTACTCTATCGGTTTGGCTTGTACTCTATCGGTTTGGCTTGTACTCTATCGGTTTGGCTTGTACTCTATCGGTTTGGCTTGTACTCTATCGGTTTGGCTTGTACTCTATCGGTTTGGCTTGTACTCTATCGGTTTGGCTTGTACTCTATCGGTTTGGCTGGTACTCTATCGGTTCAGTTTGTACTCTATCGGTTTGGCTTGTACTCTATCGGTTTGGCTTGTACTCTATCGGTTTGGCTTGTACTCTATCGGTTTGGCTTGTACTCTATCGGTTTGGCTTGTACTCTATCGGTTTGGCTTGTACTCTATCGGTTTGGCTTGTACTCTATCGGTTTGGCTTGTACTCTATCGGTTTGGCTTGTACTCTATCGGTTTGGCTTGTACTCTATCGGTTTGGCTTGTACTCTATCGGTTTGGCTTGTACTCTATCGGTTTGGCTTGTACTCTATCGGTTTGGCAGTACTTTGTACTCTATCGGTTTGGCTTGTACTCTATCGGTTTGGCTTGTACTCTATCGGTTTGGCTTGTACTCTATCGGTTTGGCTTGTACTCTATCGGTTTTGGCTTGTACTCTATCGGTTTGGCTTGTACTCTATCGGTTTGGCTTGTACTCTATCGGTTTGGCTTGTACTCTATCGGTTTGGCTTGTACTCTATCGGTTTGGCTTGTACTCTATCGGTTTGGCTTGTACTCTATCGGTTTGGCTTGTACTCTATCGGTTTGGCTTGTACTCTATCGGTTTGGCTTGTACTCTATCGGTTTGGCTTGTACTCTATCGGTTTGTTTGTACTCTATCGGTTTGGCTTGTACTCTATCGGTTTGGCTTGTACTCTATCGGTTTGGCTTGTACTCTATCGGTTTGGCTTGTACTCTATCGGTTTTGTTTTGTACTCTATCGGTTTGGCTTGTACTCTATCGGTTTGGCTTGTACTCTATCGGTTTGGCTTGTACTCTATCGGTTTGGCTTGTACTCTATCGGTTTGGCTTGTACTCTATCGGTTTGGCTTGTACTCTATCGGTTTGGCTTGTACTCTATCGGTTTGGCTTGTACTCTATCGGTTTTGGCTTGTACTCTATCGGTTTGGCTTGTACTCTATCGGTTTGGCTTTGTACTCTATCGGTTTGGCTTGTACTCTATCGGTTTGGCTTGTACTCTATCGGTTTGGCTTGTACTCTATCGGTTTGGCTTGTACTCTATCGGTTTGGCTTGTACTCTATCGGTTTGGCTTGTACTCTATCGGTTTGGCTTGTACTCTATCGGTTTGGCTTGTACTCTATCGGTTTGGCTTGTACTCTATCGGTTTGGCTTGTACTCTATCGGTTTGGCTTGTACTCTATCGGTTTGGCTTGTACTCTATCGGTTTGGCTTGTACTCTATCGGTTTGGCTTGTACTCTATCGGTTTGGCTTGTACTCTATCGGTTTGGCTTGTACTCTATCGGTTTGGCTTGTACTCTATCGGTTTGGCTTGTACTCTATCGGTTTGGCTTGTACTCTATCGGTTTGGCTTGTACTCTATCGGTTTGGCTTGTACTCTATCGGTTTGGCTTGTACTCTATCGGTTTGGCTTGTACTCTATCGGTTTGGCTTGTACTCTATCGGTTTGGCTTGTACTCTATCGGTTTGGTTTGTACTCTATCGGTTTGGCTTGTACTCTATCGGTTTGGCTTGTACTCTATCGGTTTTGGCTTGTACTCTATCGGTTTGGCTTGTACTCTATCGGTTTGGCTTGTACTCTATCGGTTTGGCTTGTACTCTATCGGTTTGGCTTGTACTCTATCGGTTTGGCTTGTACTCTATCGGTTTGGCTTGTACTCTATCGGTTTGGCTTGTACTCTATCGTTTCAGTTTGTACTCTATCGGTTTGGCTTGTACTCTATCGGTTTGGCTTGTACTCTATCGGTTTGGCTTGTACTTATCGGTTTGGCTTGTACTCTATCGGTTTGGCTTGTACTCTATCGGTTCAGTTTGTACTCTATCGGTTTGGCTTGTACTCTATCGGTTTGGCTTGTACTCTATCGGTTTGGCTTGTACTCTATCGGTTTGGCTTGTACTCTATCGGTTTGGCTTGTACTCTATCGGTTTGGCTTGTACTCTATCGGTTTCAGTTTGTACTCTATCGGTTTGGCTTGTACTCTATCGGTTTGGCTTGTACTCTATCGGTTTGGCTTGTACTCTATCGGTTTGGCTTGTACTCTATCGGTTTGGTTTGTACTCTATCGGTTTGGCTTGTACTCTATCGGTTTGGCTTGTACTCTATCGGTTTGGCTTGTACTCTATCGGTTTGGCTTGTACTCTATCGGTTTTGGCTTGTACTCTATCGGTTTGGCTTGTACTCTATCGGTTTGGCTTGTACTCTATCGGTTTTGGCTTGTACTCTATCGGTTTGGCTTGTACTCTATCGGTTTGGCTTGTACTCTATCGGTTTGGCTTGTACTCTATCGGTTTGGCTTGTACTCTATCGGTTTGGCTTGTACTCTATCGGTTTGGCTTGTACTCTATCGGTTTGGTTTGTACTCTATCGGTTTGGCTTGTACTCTATCGGTTTGGCTTGTACTCTATCGGTTTTTGCTTGTACTCTATCGGTTTGGCTTTGTACTCTATCGGTTTGGCTTGTACTCTATCGGTTTGGCTTGTCTATATCGGTTTGGCTTGTACTCTATCGGTTTTGGCTTGTACTCTATCGGTTTGGCTTGTACTCTATCGGTTTGGCTTGTACTCTATCGGTTTGGCTTGTACTCCATCGGTTTGGCTTGTACTCTATCAGTTTGGCTTGTACTCTATCGGTTTGGCTTGTACTCTATCGGTTTGGCTTGTACTCTATCGGTTTGGCTTGTACTCTATCGGTTTGGCTTGTACTCTATCGGTTTGGCTTGTACTCTATCGGTTTGGCTTGTACTCTATCGGTTTGGCTTGTACTCTATCGGTTTGGCTTGTACTCTATCGGTTTGGTTTGTACTCTATCGGTTTGGTTTGTACTCTATCGGTTTGGCTTGTACTCTATCGGTTTGGCTTGTACTCTATCGGTTTGGCTTGTACTCTATCGGTTTGGCTTGTACTCTATCGGTTTGGCTTGTACTCTATCGGTTTGGCTTGTACTCTATCGGTTTGGCTTGTACTCTATCAGTTCAGTTCAGTTTGTATTCTATCGGTTTGGCTTGTACTCTATCGGTTTGGCTCGTACTCTATCGGTTTGGCTTGTACTCTATCGGTTTGGCTGGTACTCTATCGGTTTCAGGGTGTTACTCTATCGGTTTGGCTTGTACTCTATCGGTTTGGCTTGTACTCTACATGTTTGGCTTGTACTCTATCAGTTCAGTTTGTACTCTATCGGTTTGGCTTGTACTCTATCGGTTTGGCTCGTACTCTATCGGTTTGGCTTGTACTCTATCGGTTTGGCTGGTACTCTATCGTTTCAGTTTGTACTCTATGGGTTTTCGTGCTGAGAGCGCTTCTGAATAGTTATTCTGAGAGAGGCGCTATATAAATCTTTAGATACAATACAATACAATATATACACACATACATACATACATGCAGACAGATACATAAAGAGACACCCACGCGCGCGCACACCCACAGCCCCACACATGTATGTATGCATGTATGTAACTACATATATAATTATAGAACAATTGTTTTGTCAAATATATAAATTGAACAAAAACCCGCGATACAGAAAGTCTAATTGCATTATCAGTAGGCCTACTTCTGTCATAAAACCATTGATAATTACAACAATTAGATAACTACAGATGTTAGAGTCTGATCAGCAGTAGGAGGATATCCCGTGGATGGGAAAATACAACACATGAACAATTGCAACGCGTGAAACATAATGTAATTTGAATTTTATCACATTTGAAACATCCGTCGTGAGGAAATATAAATCCTGCTCAGTTGCAATCGCAGTTGATGTCGGAAATGTAACTAAGTAAGAATAAATAAGAATTATCCCTTAATAAACCAATTGCTAACCGCATTTTGGTGTACAGACATCATAGTAGTCGCAATAATCTAAATTATTCAAGTCTTATAATTTATCCTAGTGATGATTAAATGATTAAATTTAGTTATTTTGTAAACGTTGCTAAAGCGTCATAATATGCACAGTCAATTTCGCATAGCCTTATTGTAATTATAAGTAGTAATAAAAAATTTTTAAATACAGTAACTATAACTATAACTAAAAATAATACTAATTATAACCGTAACAGTAGCTAAAATAAAAAAAGTACTGTGTAAGGAGAATCACACTGCTAGTAGTTAAACTATAATCTAATTTTGAAACTGTTCTCTTCATTCGTAATAGCTCAGAAACACTTGCAACTTTTAGTCGCTGCGAACTGTGTAACACTCTTGATCAAATGAAATCAATTTCGGCCTATAAGCATAATTATCATTCTCAACACAGGCAATGAAAATCGATTTCTTTGGCTACTCATAAGCAGACATTATAAGCAGTAAACTGAACCTTGGTATGGACTGAAAAGCAACCATTTTCTTAGTTGACTCTCAAAATTCGGTGCCCAAGAAGAAAACAGTTTTCTATTGAACATTACAGTCATAAGCCATATGGACGTTTCCAATCTGTTTGCAAGTTTTAATATTTTCTGTTGTCCGACTTCACTGTTCGCTTCTGTTCTGTCCTAAGGGACATTTTCAAATTTCAGTTGTATTGCATTGTATTGCATAGAAATCACAGAATAAAATGGACACCAGAGAACGTCCAGAACTGAAAATAGGAATATTCTTTTATATAATTCTGCTTACTATTGATGCTGATGTGGATATAATGTGTATGTTTGTTCATACTGAAGTTTGTCAGCAATTACAGAATTGTGTTAAGTTGTTGACTTTAAAGTCTCATGCCTTCGGTCACAGTTTCTTGAATCTAAAATATGATTATTGCACATAATAGACGCGGTAATATTTGACGGAGAACCAGGTATCCCTCAGCGACTGTCACCAGCACGGGTGTTCGTCATACAACCTAGAACAGAGAGAAAACGTTCTTGAAATCCCTCTTACCGTCGCTCTCTCGGTCTTTGTCTGTAGCATTGCATCCCTCTGACTCCCTCTGTTCCAGTCTCGGTCTGTCTGGCTTTCATTCTTACTGTGTGTCATACTCACCTATTCTATTGCTCAGACTCTCTTGTCCCAAGCACAAACTCTCCCCTCCTTCACCTACTACTTAAGTCCATCAGCATTCCCTCTGATCAGCTTCCCAGTTGAGCGCCATCCGTCTACTATAGAAGACCGTGTGCCTCTAAGACTTCTTACAACTTGTTCTACGTAAGACTTCGTTTCTTCAGAACAAGAAGACGTAGCGAAGATGTTTCTGTCAAAAGTGTCAGTTCTCTTCGTGGCTGCTTTCTGCCTCGTTTCACGTGAGTATCAGAAGATATGTTGTTTCTGAAAATAATTAGACTTAATAATCACTAACTGTGAGTTATTATTTCACAGTGGTTGCTTTGGCATGCCTGCCAATTGGATTTTACAAGGGCGCTTAGTTTTGGGTTGACACTCACCTCTGTGGACCGTGTGCGCGAGATGTAATTATTTTCAGTTATTTGCAAACTGATAAAATATTCCCTTGTTAGTGACATTTGGCGTCGTTTAAGCTCGCTCTTTTTGGCGTTTGTCGTAGCAGCGCTATACGAGTTTCTATTTACAGTTACGATAAGATTTGAAATGAACGTCCGTGGGATGTCCTGCGGTGTCAGAGGTTCCACGAATCTCGATTGGTTTCCGGATAGATTCTGATTTCAGAGTAGGTTCAGGGCTCTGCTTTGAAGCAACTATGTATTGGCGTCGTCTGCATTGTGTTAACAGCACGACAGAAGTAGTAGGTCAGTGCAGCTGTCCAACCTTTTTGACCCCGCGGGCCACTGAAGAAGTTATTCATGAAGCCGAGGGCCGCACCATTAAACTCAAAAGCAACGACTAAAATTTATTGAAAATATTAACTGTATTAAAATTAATTGTGGAATAATAATAATGAATAGTGTATGTATGGAATGTGTATCATGCTTTACAATAGTTCAGTAACAAAAATAAATGCTCAAGCACGAATAGCTATGCAATTAAGGCAGTGACTTTGTCTTTTACTTCATTTTTACAGAAATTGCAAATATTTATGGAGCTGGGGCGGGCCACTTAGAATCAGCCCAAGGGCCGCATGCCGCGGGTTGGACAGCACTGTAGCAGGTTAACAGAAGTCTTTTAGTGAGAGTTGTACTTTACACAGATCAGTAGTTTATAGATTTGCTCAGAACTGTTTTCTGCTCTGGTCGCAGTCTCCGTTTCGAAGGCGAACGAAGTGGAAGACCGGGCAGAGGTTGGAGACGAATGTGCGTGGACTGGGCCGAGGTGCACCAGCGATTGCCACGGTGTTGCGGATGGTTACCATCAGTGGTGTCATGGATGTTCCAACTATGTATACTGCCACGAAGAGAGAATCATCCACATCTACTCCTGCCAAAATGGAACCGTCTGGGACGATTACCTGAAGCGTTGCAACCCGACCAGTAGCACCTGCTACTGCTACCCAGAACCAGAGAACGTAAGTCTGCTCTGACAGCCGTATGCTTTCGTTGGGTCCACGTGAGAATAACTTTTTTCAAATTGCATATAATCTGGACACTAACTATGTCGCCGTATAGGAACCTGATAAAAGCGGTGCGAATGTGAATGATGCTTAATGTCATAATGCAAATGGCAGGCAAAGCAATGCACGGGAAACTAGAACCAACTGATTCCATCCTCAGTAGTTGACAGGTGACTGCCTCTTTGACTCAATAGGCCTAGAGGGAATATCTTCTGGATGTTTCATTTGATTAGGGTATTTTGTTGCGCGATCGGTTGATGCCTTGTGCATTAGCCACTTGCAGTATGGGAATTGTAAAAAAATAACTGGGCGGGGGTTAGACGTTGATTTATGTGCAGTTTGGGTGTGAAATGTAGACTTTACTATGGGATCCTAAAAAGACTAGGGGTTGAACCCCCTCCAACCCCCACCTCGGCAATTCTCACCCTGGCCACCTGTGTGACAGACATTGCAAATTGCAGTTGGGCTTATAAAACTGGTTGTTATTTACCAACAATGGTGCGCCTACTCTTCTTGACCAAATGACCGTGGTCTTCTGCTAAAAACGGACTGACTACAATTAGAAATTTGATATTTTTTGGCAAGAAAATATCTTATGATTTGCAGATACAAGACCAGCTTTCTTGGTCGCGAATCCTCAAGAGATAGGAACTACAAAGAAATGGTTCGACCGTCTCCATACAACTAAGAAAACTGCTTCGCTGCTTACGGAAAACCATTTTCACATGTTGCGCTGGCTTTCAATTTGCCTGCTTTATTAGTTCTGCTATATCTCGTCAAACCGTTCCACACTCTCCACAGAGCATCTATCTGAATTTTTAATGATACGAATCTTGGACAAAAAAAATCATAAATAGCAGTTATAATATTAAATTATAACAATATTGGTAATATAGGTAATAAATTATCTACTCTGCTCTGTCGAAATTCGTGCACTCAGCCTTCATTATCCATGCACACCTGTCTTAGCAATTCCTCTGCCTCATTCTCTCCCCGGTTTTGTAGTTACCGGACTTGATTCTTCACTTTATATATATATATATCTGGACAACCCCTTCTGACACGACGCAGCGCTCGTGAATAATCTGGTACCCTACGCTTAGCTTTTATGTAGCGCTTGAGTAATAATGAAGTTTACGATTACGATTGTCTGAGAATTATTCTCAAAGATGTGCTTTTGGGTGACTTAATTGTTCTGGAACTTTACGTTCATAAATATTTCCATGTTTATGCCCCCAAACTCGATACCGGAGAAAGATCAAAGATACTTCTTGACGATTAAAATTTTGTAATCTGGTGGACATTTTTGGTGGTAACAGCTTTTCTCGCTTTTAATACTCTATCTCTATTTAAGGTATTATGACTTAGAGGAGGCTCTCAGTTTCCGTTTTGCAGGGCCTTTAGCTGGAATGCACGAATCCAAGGGTTCTGGAGTCCCGGACAATGGGCAAATGCAGGGCACGGAAGCCGAATGGTTACAGTGTTCGGTTTGTACGCGTAGTTTCAGTTCTATACCTCCATTACAACGGTCACTGTGACGGGAGCAAGACCTTTACTCACAATATTGTTCAGTGCCATCGAGGTTATACTGTATGGTCGTATGTGCGTTTCTGAACTGTAGAAAGAAGGCAATATCAAATGCATTTTTTTTGTTTTATTCAATGGATCGCAGTACATGTAGAATGCTTCCGGCCTTTGTTGTGCTTTGCTTAATTAAACGCAATAAAAATAAAATACTGTAAGTTTATCAAAGGCGTTTTGTTGTTGTCGACATCTTTTGGCGAGTCTTGTGAGAATAGGTCTTATGTGCAAAACAAAACGTTACATATATTGCTATCTCTTCTGGTTGTTTGAAGAATTTCCTCTTTTCTCCGGGCCTCTTGCACTGGAAGCTCCTCTGATTAGGTAGTCCTATGAGAGTCGCCTTATAAATATAGGACGGGGACGGTCGTTAAATAAACGTATGAATGGTAACGCGCTGACACGAAGATCAGAAGGACACGAGTTCGATACCCGCTAGCCCAATAAGGTTCATTCATTCTTCAATTCCTTAGGGACGAACGTAAGATGAGCAGTAGGACAGGTGAGCGCCTTGCAGGCTGCCAAACAGTTAAAATGAAATACAACTCACGGCACTGAACTTTAAAATAATTGTATCAACCGATGGCTCACTTAGGCTAAGGCGTAATTAAGACCTGTCGAGCCCGATTGAAGTCAAACCGAGTCCAGGCCAGCCAAGCCTTAATGGAACCACGCCCACTCATGCCAGGCAAGCTGTACTGAGGTCAAGACAATGAATTCAACCATTAGGTTTCTTTTGCACTGAAAACAAGCCAACTATAATGATTATTAAATAGGTCAATACCTGTTGAGAACTGTAACAGTAGTTATGTATGTACATTATAGGACTGACCGACTTATAAGACTGGTTTACGCTCAGATATAGTAGTAATCCACGCCTCTTAAGCTAGGGAGGCAACTGGTTATGAAGTTCAAGCTATATCATTTTCTGATTCGGCATTGAGAGTGGGTGGCCTGATCTGTCTCCCACGTCAGCACTCCGAGGAAACAGCAGTTTTCCAGTAACGGAGAGTCCTGATAAACCACCCGCCAAAATCTCATGGTTTGTGAAGAAGGTTATTCCTTAGGACCTTTCATTTTGAACGGTGGGTCGCGTGTAATCTGTCTCGCGGGGGACGAAAAGGTCAAGTCAGCAGAGAGAGAGAGAGAGAGAGAGAGAGAGAGAGACAGACAGACAGACAGACAGACAGACAACAGACAGACAGACAGACAGTAACAGAGACAGAGAATGAGATAGAAGAGACAGACGCCAAAATCTCATCCGAATTTGTGGACACAGACAGAAGACAGACAGAGAGACAGACAGAGAGGACCTTTCATTTTGCAACGGTGCCGCGTTAAGTAATGGCTGTCCTGGCGCGGAGACAAAGAAAGACAGACAGATATACAAGACACAGAGACAGATAGACAGACAGACAGGACAGACAGCCTCCCTTTACAGATCACGCTAACCTCTGCTGCAGCCGCATTGATTACTGCAACTCCTTACGACAGAGAGACAGACAGACAGACAGACAGAGAGACAGAGAGACAGACAGAGACAGAGAGACAGAGAGAGAGACAGACACAGAGACAGACAGACAGACAGAGACAGACAGACAGACAGACAGACAGACAGACAGGCAGACAGACAGAGAGACAGACAGAGACAAAGAGAGACAGACAGATAGACAGAGACAGAGAGACAGATAGAGAGACAGGCAGAGAGAGAGCAGAGGCCGGTTTACGGAAAAGATCAGAACGGTACTTTGTAGCCTGATCATGGTGGGCTCTATAGAGACCAAAAGGGAGTATCTTACATTGGATACGAGCCTCAATAGGGAGCCAGTGCATTTCGTTCGTCCTGTTGGTCGGAGTTCAAGACCGACTTTGACTGACGTACTTTTGGGAATACCTGGGACCCTGAAGTCGTTGCTCACTTTGAAACTCCGATTCAGTGAGTCGGGAGCGCCTACTTGGAGGGGCGCTATAACAAGTGCTCATACATACATACATACATAAGGAGTTGCAATGATCAATGCGACTGCAGAGGAAAGCGTGATCAACAGTGATAAAGGGAGGCGAGGAGTTTGATATCCTGATGGCTCGTAGCTGCCTCAAATGATAGTAGCAGGAACGGAACAAGGACTGTTTCAAAATACGGTGGCTCTACAGCATTTACAGTTCTATAAAATTTTAAACTTTAGCGACGAGCTGCATTGGTTTCCCAGGCATTAATAACGTTCATCGTGAAGTGTTAAGCCCAGTCTGTTTAACTGCTAGGGGTTACATGTTCATATTTTGACGTATCTAGTTGGGGGTCTGTGAAAAGGCTCCTTTCCAGTCTTAATATTTCCTCTAACCCACTTCATTGTTCACTTCTGTTCTTAATAAAGGATCGTCATCAATTATCAATTGTATTCTATTGTATAGAAGTCACATAGGCCTAATAAGAATCGGGATCAGGCAAGAACTCTTCAAGAACTCTTACCCCGACTCAACTGATCATCTACCTTCAAACTCTCGACGTAAACAACACCCACCTTAGCAGCTACTCTGACACCTCTGATCCTCTGGAAACCGGACTCGGACCTCCTTCGGACTATTCTCTCGGATAACCCTTTTGACTAGACGCAGCGCTCGTGAATAAGCTGGTGCCCTGCGCTTGGCTTTCGAGTGGCGCTTTAGAGGTTTGGAGATTACGATTACGATTACGACTTCCTAGACAACAAAATAGGATTATCTTAGGAGTAATCATGTGGATATGGCTTTCGAGTGGCTCCCCAAAATGCGCCTCATAAAAGCCCGGATACAATATACGCGTACGTTCGTTTGTATGTTGATATGTATGCAATTGAAATGTGTCGAGCTATTTAAGGGTCTCATATTGCACTTTCTTGAGACTAAACGTCCTGCTTACACACAATAGACCCAGAGATAGTTGACGCATCATTAGTCTACGTGAACAGCACCCACATACGGCTTTCAGTGGCATCTGCGTCCTATTATCAATAATGACGGATAAAACATCACGAGACAAATCCTTGAAATCATTTTTGACTCTCTATGTCCTCTACGCCTCCTAGCCAAATCATCTATAACGATTAATGAGTGAACTGACCATACACTAAGAAAAGAAGAAGAAGTTGTTGCTGTTGCTGTTCTTCTTCTTTTCTTCTCCTTCCTGCTCTCTTCCTCTTCGTATTGTTTTCCTCCCCCTTCTTCTTTGGCCTCAAGGGGCGCGCGGACGGCCACTCCTCTCCTTCGTCGCCTCGTATTCCCACCGATATTAAAGCTGCTTTGGATAGGGGCGCAGTTGGAGCAGACATTGTCAACATTTTGAGCGAGAAAGATGCAAGCAGAGAACGAGAAGGATGCAGAGAAAGAGAGCAAGAGGGAGATCCAGTGATATATACAAAGACTTAAAGAGTCAGAATGATGTGGATTTCAAGGATTTGTCTTGTGTGTTTTATCGGTCATTATTGATAATAGGACTCATTTGCAGCTGAAAGCCGTATTCTGGTCTGGTTCACGGAAGAGTTTGATTATGCATCATTATGATGGGAGAGGATTACGTTATTAACTGACGATAATAGCGTTTACTTGTTGGAATAATGAACACGTGGAGCGTTGTAAGGTGGCGCAAATTTCCTCTGAGCTCACATGCTGGAAGTCACTCAGAGTAGTCTGTCGGCAATAGAATACTAAGACATACTGAAGGATTTCCGTGACGCTGGATTGAATATCTAGGCCACGAGTACTCATTGTCACTCAGAGATTAGTAATGGCATAATTAGAGTCTGTAATTCGTAATGAGGATAATTTATATTATGTGCCACCTGTTTGTTCTCAGGGCTTCTGCAGCAGACACCAGATTCGAACACATCACCGGAGGCCTTGAAATCCGCGTACGCCCCCGTCTCAACTTCCCTGTCTGTTTTCTCTCTGCCCTTTCTCTGTGGGTCTTTCTTTCTCTCGCTGTCTCTGTCTCGCTGTACCTCTCTTTCACTCTCCTTTACACAGTGCCTCGCACTCTGTTGCCTGCACTAAGTTTAGCGCACCCTCACTGACCCTGCCACGCATATATTCTGCGCCCTTCTCTCCCCCCTCGGTCCCTCTCTGTATCTCTCTCTTAGTCTTTCTGTATCTCTCCTACTCTCTGTGTACATCTGTCTGTCTCTCTGACATTTTCCTGCCTCCCTCTCCTTTCGTTCCTCATATAAGTCCGTCTCTCAGTCATTCTTCAGCACAGCTTCAGAGTTCGGCATCAACCGCGTCCTTTGGAAGTCATTGAGCTTCTGAGTCTTCTACACCATTCGTTCGACGTGAAACTGATTTTCGAGACCGGCAAAAGCGGAACAACGATTTCTATAGAAGAAGAAGAGAAGAAGATTACGAAGATGTATCTGTCGAGCGCTTCAGCTCTGTTCGTGGCGGCTATCTGCCTCGTTTCTCGTGAGTATTAACCTCTTTGTCTCAAAAATACGTTACTAACGACTTCGAAACGAGACTCTAAAGATCCGTGATATCTTCGGTTTGTCTTAATGCTTTGTTAAAGCTATTGAAAATGTGACACAGTTCTCTCTCACAGAAACAATCTATCACTCTAAGCTTAGAAAATTAACATTTCTAGTCCGTTTATGAATCTTAAGGTTTCTCGACTTTAATGCGCAAACTTTATAGGGTATAGATTGTACAACTAAGGGTCGCTTCGCTGTACACCGCAAATTGCCAAAAATTACGTTGCTACATTTTACACATAGCCCATTGTATCACACTATTTAAAATACTTTAATCACATTATATTAAAACCCTCTGCATCACATTATTTAAAACTCTTTGAATCACATTTTTCAAAACCTTTGTATCACATTATTTAGAAACCTTTGCATCACATTAAATCGCATCGCATTATTCAAGAATACAGAGCATCACATTTCAGTATATTAACCTAAATTCAGAAGAATGCACAGAAGCAGTACCTTTAGCGAATTGTAATTAGTAACTTCTATTGCGCCGGTGTCTAATGCGCAAGGCATCGACCATTACTACCACTAACCCACCGTCAACTGCCTCAGGCTCCTGCATCAATTAATCCTCAGGCTTTCCACTCCAAACTGAAATTCCACCTCTTGAAGAATTCCTACCCTAATCCATCCGATCTTCCGCCTTTCAAGCATTCTCGTCCTCAACGAAACCCGTCTCAGCAGCTCATCTTCTTCCTCTTTCTGGTAACCGGACTCGGATCATCACTTGAGGCTTCTCTGGACAAGCACCCTGACAGGACGCAGCGCCTGTGAATAAGCTGCTGCCCTGCACTCAGCTTTAGAGTGGAGCCTCAGAAATGTCAATTTTACGTTTAGGATTTCATTGATTGAACGTTATTGATGCCGTACAGGAGAGGGTGATAGAAGAACCGCTGCACAACTACTATGGACCTCAGCACAACTACTATGGACCTCAGCACAATTCATCAGTTAGGTTTAAGATATGCTCTACAATCCCCTATGGTAGCATATCTACCTCTTTCTCTCACCTAAAAGCCTTCCTTTTCTCCTAGAGTACCTCGCACTGGGAGCGCTTCTGAGAGGCTTATGCTATGAGAAGCGCTTTATAAATGATCAGATACAATACAATACAAAGATGGGCTGGAAATGTATGTTTCAACAGAATCAAACGAACCAACATTTTTAACGATAAAAGAAACGCCTTTGTGTCTTGTTAGCTTCAGCGTCCAAGGCGGACGAGGCAGGAGAGGAGGACGGGATCGGGCGATTGGATCCGTGTCGCTGGACTGGTCGTCAGTGCATCCGCAACTGTCTGGGTCGTAGAGACGGTGACTACCAGTCGTGTCGCGGATGTTCCATCTACGCCAGCTGCGTCGGAGGAAGGATCTACGACCGAAGACAGTGCGCCCCAGCAAATCCACCGCTCCAGTGGGACGACTACGCCAAGAGATGTCTCTACAACACCAGCTCTTGCACATGCTATCGGGACAACGAAGAGTCTGTAAGTTGGTGATACAGATTGAAGGATTGGATTGAATGATTAAAATGAAAGATTTGTTTGAAAAATTAGATAGGAGGATTGAAAACTTAGTAGGCATAGTAGTGGAGGTGGTAGTAGTAGTAGTAGCAGCAGCAGCAGCAGTAGAAACAGTGTTACTACTTCAGCTGCATTTTAACACGACACCTACTGTTACAACTTCTACTAGTACTACTACTTCTACTAGTACTAATACAACCACTACTGTCACTTCTACTACCGCCAATGGTCTACATTTGGAAGGAACCATAATATTATTATTAAAGCCCAATCAAATTGATGTCGCCACTTTAAGTGAGTATTAGTAGCGTGAATATATGTCTAGGAACTAAGTGAAGTTCCAGGGTTCTAAGTAGGTACATTTCTTGGGCTTAAGAGAATATTCACGGCCATAGAAAATTTTCATGGCCTTATTGAAAATCTGTGACTTCAGTATTTGAATATCTAAAGCCTGAGTAGGTGAATGTCTGAATCATGTCCATGGGGATTATGTCCGTCTACCGTATAATTATCTAAGTATGCGAATGTCTAAGGCCTAAATAGGTGGATGTCTATGGTCTACAGCGTAGGTAGATGAATTAATAAGGTCTAACCATGCGAATGTCTAGGGTCTAAGTAGGTGAATGTTTAGGACCTAAGTAGATGATTTCTAGAAGGCCTAAGTAGGTGAATATTTAGGATTTCAGCTAATAAAGTGAATATTATCTACACCCTATATAAGTGACTATCTGCTTGTTATCTTTCATCAGCCGAAGGAAAGCGATCAAATGGTAGCTGTTGCGAAGCCAGATGATTGTAACACAACAGGAAGGAGCTGCATTCGCAACTGTGATGGTCTGAAAGACGGCGACTACCAATCGTGCAACGGTTGCACCTTCTACGCTAGCTGCACCGAGGGCCAACTTATCGACAGAAGGCCTTGTGCTGCTCATCTCGTATGGGACGATGTCCTGAAGAGATGCGCCGGCAGAAGCAACACGTGTCGTTGCATACAACAGGAGGATGTTGTAAGTAGCCGACGAAGCTTGCCACTCCCTACCAGTCTTAAATTGGGCCTTATAAGGCCTGGCCCACACTCTTACTTTACTACTACTTGTCACTGGATGAAAAATTCGGCATCTTCGGTGGACTATTTCGGTAGCACTCTTTATCGTTATTTAGATTCACAGGCCTCCGTGTGTAATGCATGGGTGGAGTAAATGGATGGATATATGGATGGATAAATCAATGGATAGCTGGATAAAGGGATGGATGAATGGATAAATTGATAGTAGATAGAGAGAAAGACAGACAGACAAAAAGAAAGACACGCAGACAGACATACAGACAGATAGAGAAAGCCAAACCCTGCAACTGCAAGTGTGCCAATATTTGTCTCAGAGGATGAAGATAGATGAATAATGAATGGATAGCTGGATGAATGGATGAATGAATGAATGAATTAATTAATGAATTAATGAATAGATGGATAGAGAGAAAAACAGGCAGACAAAGAGAAAACCCTCAGACAGACACACAGACGGACAAAGATAGATAAAGCCAAACCCTGAATGAATGGATCTAAGCATGTCTATGGGCTAAGTAAGTAATGTTAGGGAACTAACTTAGTGATGTCTAGAAGGCCTAAGTAGGTGAAGTCTATAGGGCCTAAGTAGGTGAAGTCTATAGGGCCTAAGTAGGTGAAGTCTATAGGGCCTAAGTAGGTGAATATTTAGGATCTAAGTTAATAAAGTGAATAGGCTATCTAGGTCCTAAGTGACTATCTGTTTGTTATCTTTCATCAGCCTAAGGAAGACATTCAAATGGTTGTTGCTGGGCCAGACGACTGTAGTACAACAGGAAGGAGCTGCATTCGCAACTGTGATGGTCTGAACGACGGCGACTACCAATCGTGCAACGGTTGCACCTTCTACGCCAGCTGCACCAACGGCAAATTTATCGACAGAAGGCCTTGTGCTGCTCATCTCGTATGGGACGATGTCCTGAAGAGATGCGCCGGCAGAAGCAACACGTGTCGTTGCATACAACAGGAGGATGTTGTAAGTAGCCGACGAAGCTTGCCACTCCCTACCAGTCCTAAATTGGGCCTTATATGGCCTGGCCCACACTCTTACTTTACTACTACTTCTTGAGTGTAAAATGCGGCATCTTTGGTAAACTATTTCGGTAGCTCTCTTAAATCGTTATTTAGATTCACAGGCCTTTCTTGTGTAATGAGTGAAGTAAATGAATGGATAGCTGGATAAATGGATGGATGAATGGGTAAATGGCTGGATAGAGGGATAGAGAGAAAGACAGACAGACAAAGAGAAAGACATGCAGACAGATACACAGACGGATACATGTAGATAGAGCCAAGCTCTGCAACTGCAAGTAGTGTTCCATAATTATTTTGTCTCAGAGGATGAAGGTAGATGAATAACGAATGGATAGTTGGATAAATGGATGAATGAATGAATAAATGATTGAATGAATGGATAGATGGATAAATGGATAAATGAATAAACGAATAAATTGATAGATGGTAGGATGGATGGACAGACACACAGATAGATAAAGCCAGACACTGCAACTGAAATTGTGTCATCATTCGTCTCAAAGGATGCAGAAGTCGAGGTCGAGCGCGTGGACAAGGACCAGTGTCAATGGACCGGTTGGAACTGCATCAACGACTGCACTGATCTGCCAGATGGTGACTACCAATCGTGTCGCGGGTGCTCCATCTACGCCAGCTGTACGGGAGGCAAGATAGTCGACAAGCGATCATGCGCTCCAGCCAATCCACCTCTCCAGTGGGACGACTACCTGAAGAAATGCAACTACACCAGTCGCACTTGCCGCTGCTATCGCCAGACTCAGAAAGTAGGTCCTTAATTACTGGTAGTAGATCCATTCAGGCTGAATGTAAGGAACGTTGGGCAAGGAAGAGAGTTAAGGTAGATAAGATGAAGGAAATGGAAGTAGAAGATGAGGCGGAAGATGATGATGAAGAAGAACAAGTTGAACAACAACAAGAAAGAAGATAAAAGAGTGGAAAATATAACAGAATAAGACGAAAGAAGAAGAAGAAAGATGGAGGGGAATAGTTAGAGGAGGAGGACGAAGAAGATGATGAAGATGAAGTAGAAGATGAAGAAGCAAGAATATAAAAAGATAAAAAAAGATGAAAGAAGCAGAAGAGAAGACGATGATGATGAGCAGTCCTTTAATCTAGGCTGGAGATCCAACCTTGGTTATGAAGCCTAAGCGACCTGATTTTTATTAGCCCTACGAAGGCGGTTGGCCAGTCCTCTCACACATCGTCTGGTCATTGCAACGACCGTGTACGGTCAGTGTACGGCCATTACAGTTTACGTGGCTAGAGGCGCAGATGGAACTGAAGTCTGGAAACAAATTATGAACCTCCGATATCTCGGTTGACAATCCATTAGGCCAATCACTATACTATTGCTTCTTCCCTTCTACAGTAATTGCCCAATTCCGGTCTATTGTGAAATTGTAATTAGGAATTTAAATAGTGTCACTTCGGAGAAAACTCACCAGAGGCTCTCTAAGTGCTAGCCTGTATGATGCCATATGCCGCCAAGAACAGACATTTCATCGATAAGCAATATAATGCAGAGTAATCTGAGTTTTCGTATTTAAAAAAATCTTTCCTTTTCCAGGTACAAAAAGACCGACTCTCCTGGTCGCAAATCCTCAAGAAATAGAAACGACTAAAAGGTTTCTATATCCAGTCAGAGAAATCCTTCACCGCTTGCAGACTACAACGTTTTCGCATGATGTGCTGATTTGTCTATTTTTCTGTGTTTCGACACCACGCCATATTTACCCTCGTTCTCCATAGATGACTTGTCTAGCTGTTCAAAGATACACGTTTAAACTCTATAGCAGTTATAAAATGTCGATTGTGTGCTATCAACATTTGATCCACCTTTCCACTTTCCAATTTTTCTCGTCCTAAATTAAACCCACCTCAGCAGCCTCCTTTCTCCCCCTCCTCTGCCTGATGTTCTGACAACCAGACTTGGTTCTTCGCTTGATTTACAACCCCTCTGATATGACACAGGGTCGCGAATAAGCTGCTACCTAGGCTTAGCTTCAAGTAGCGTTTTATAAATATTTATTGTACGATTACGATTGTCCGAGAAAGCTCAGAGAATAGTACTTCTCTGGTGACCCATTCTGGTACTGTTCCTGCACTGTTAAATTGTTATTTGTCCATGTGCTGTCAAACTTGATATCCAAGAAAGCGCTTACCTCATAGCTTTGACTTGCTTACTTCGCTTATTGAAAAGAATAAAAGTATTTGTTTTCGGTATGTTCTGGCGTCTTGTGAGAGATCTTGACTATGTGCAAAAACAAAAAGTTACACCACTTGGTACTGAACTTCAGGACACTATTACCATGAATTTAATAACACTATGCTAAATATGCGGTTATGACTCATGAAGTCATGGCGACTTTATCGTTCATAACCTCGGCATATATAAAGGAGGGCGATAGTTAACCCTCTCTTCCAACCGATACATGGTCCTCAGTCTAAGCGCCCCAACCACTTAGGGACCCACCAGTTGCAATTCTATTTTGTAGTGTCCCTTCACTGAATGTGTCGTCTGACTAGGAAAAGAGAGTCTAAGAGTGACTAGTGACCAGCAGCCACAGATCTTATAGGTAGGCTTCTAAATGACCACTGAACAGTTTATTGATGACTTTGCCATTAGAAAAGTGTGCAAAGTCTCTATAGGGCCCACTCAAGTTTAGACGTAACTGCAGAAAGAAATTGACTCACTCAAGTTAGGCCTACTTGTTTTTAGTTTGTAAAGTGTAGGTCCCGCTTAAAGCTACTTTTACTTTAGCTGTATTATTGGCTTCTATTAAAAACTGGATAAGAAGCTTAAAGCTGATCCTTTTGTTTTGTATTTGAACAATTATTTAATACCTATTAATATTATATCATCGTAATCCAGATCGTAAACTTCAAACTTCTAAAGCGCCACTCGAAAGCCAAGCGCAGGGCATCAGCTTATTCACGAGCGCTGCGTCGAGTTAGAGGACTGTCCAAATGGTAGTCAGAAGGAGGTTGCCAGGAGGTCAGAGGGGCAGAGTACCTGTAAGGCGGGTGTCGTTTAGGTTTAAGATTGGAAGGTGGCGGATCAGGTGAACCGGGGTATGAATTCTTGAAGAAGTGAGACACTTCAGTGTCGAGTTGAAAGCCCGAAGGCTCATCCAGTCTAGTTCAGCAGCATACGTCTGGGTCTTCTTCTAGTTCTCTGTTCCTCCATTCTTCCCTTGATGAGAGTTTTCAGTAGGGAATCCTTCTCAATATAATTGACCAATCCACTTGGTATGGAATCCCCTCTCAGTATGCTCCCAATCCACTTCCTATGTCTTTCTTAGATAGCAGCCTTAAGAGATCTTTGCTCTTCCACCTTATACAACACTTCTTCGTTTGCTCTGTGTTCGGTCCAGCTAACCATTTCCATCCTATACCAGACCTTTTCCATCCTATACCAGACCTTTTCCATCCTATACCAGACCTTTTCCATCCTATACCAGACCTTTTCCATCCTATACCAGACCTTTTTCATCCTATACCAGACCTTTTCTATCCTACACCAGACCTACCTCTCAACCCACCAACCTTTTTTGTCCTCCAAAAGGCGCTATAGTAACTATCCGCAGACATACATGCATATGCATTTGCTGTAGTTGGTCCCTCTAATTGGAATGACCTTCCGCCCTCATTACGGGCTAAACTAATGACTATAGTTTTTCCGCTTTGGTCTCTCGTTCTTTAAAGACGTTTCTTTTCCCCGGGGTTTTCGTGCTGAGAGCGCTTCTGAATAGTTATTCTGAGAGAGGCGCTATATAAATCTTTAGATACAATACAATACAATATATACACACATACATACATACATGCAGACAGATACATAAAGAGACACCCACGCGCGCGCACACCCACAGCCCCACACATGTATGTATGCATGTATGTAACTACATATATAATTATAGAACAATTGTTTTGTCAAATATATAAATTGAACAAAAACCCGCGATACAGAAAGTCTAATTGCATTATCAGTAGGCCTACTTCTGTCATGAAACCATTGATAATTACAGCATTTAGATAACTACAGATGTTAGAGTATGATCAGCAGTAGGAGGATATCCCGTGGATGGGAAAATACAACCCATGAACAATAGTACCGCGTGAAACATAATGTCATTTGAATTTTATCACATTTGAAACATCCGTCGTGAGGAAATATAAATCCTGCTCAATTGCAATCGCAGTTGATGTCGGAAATGTTATACGCACACACACACAGTGACACACACACACACGCACGCACGCACAGTCATTCATAAATTAACAAACGACCATACACCCAAACACACAAATAAATGCACATCCACACCCACCCACATTGGCCACACTCTCTCTCTCTCTCTCTCTCAAGATCTCTCTCTCTCTCTCTCCTCACACACCCACACGCACGCATTCACACTTACGCACAAGCATACACATGAAGGGGCGATGATAAAAATGAAGGTTATGATCAAATGATGATGATGATCAAAAGATTGATCCTTGTGATGATGCGCCTGCTTCATGAGACTCTTACTGAAGCCTTCTTTACTAAACTCAAAACTGTACTTTTTGGCCGTGCTGGAGTCGTGAGAGCCTCTGAGCAGTCCTCTTGAGGGGGTGCTATACAAATTTATGAATGAATGAATGAATAATGGTGATGATGATGATGTCGATGATGATGATGATGTTGACGATGATTAAAATAGTGGTGGTGATGATGATGATCATGATTATAGCAATAGTCATCATTGTCATGACGGAAACAATCTAGCTGAATTTGAAATGGTTAATGTTTGAACAAGCTATCTAGTCGGCATGAACGTTCCTTTTTTCCAGGACATGGATAGTTTTGTTTCTGAGCAATAGCATGTTCAGTAAGCCAGGAGTTCAGAAGACGTTTGGCTAACTCAATACTGTTAAGGGCCGGATGTATCAATAATGGAAAGACTCGATTTTGACATTGAATCATTTTGTTAATTCTCACATTCTTTGAGACTGAGTGAACAAGCGAGTGAGTCAGTGAGTCACTCAGTGAGTGAGTGAGTGAGTCAGTCATCAGTCACTTAGTGTGAGTGAGTGAGTGAGTGAGTGAGTGAGTGAGTGAGTGAGTGAGTGAGTTGAGTGAGTGAGTGTTAAAGAGTGAGTGAGTGAGTGAGTGAGTGAGTGAGTGAGTGAGTGAGTGAGTGAGTGAGTGAGTGAGTGAGTGAGTGAGTGAGCAGTGAGTGAGTGAGTGAGCCAGTGAGTGAGTGAGTGAGTGAGTGAGTGAGTGAGTGAGTGAGTGAGTGAGTGAGTGAGTGAGTGAGTGAGTGAGTGAGTGAGTGATTGAGTGAGTGAGTAAGATTGAGTGAGTGAGTGAGTGAGTGAGTGAGTGAGTGAGTAAGTGAGTCGTCAGTCAGTCAGTCAGTCAGTCAGTCAGTGAGTCAGGGAATCAGTCAGTGAGTGGGCAGTGAGTGAGTCAGTCAGTCAGTCACTCAGTCAATCAGTCAGACACTCGGTCAGTCAGCAGAATAGCTCTTCCAACGAGACATGGACTATTCAGCAGCGACCTGGTCGACAACGCTCATTCTCAACTTAAGACTTCCCTTTTTCGAATTGTTTATTTACCATAGGCTGCCTCTCTCTCTCTCTCTCTCTCTCTTTCTCTCTCTCTCTCTCTCTCTGTCTGTCTGTCTGTCTGTCTGTCTCTCTCTCTCTCTCTCTGCCTCCACGGCCTAATCTCCTGGACATTGATCTGACTACTGCTTGGTTTTGGTGAGCCATCGGTCGATGCTTTGTGCATATGTACTTGGGCTACAGAGGTTACTAAAATAATTATATTTTGGTTCGTGATATGACTTCCTGCTGTTATTGAAGAAAAAATTACCGATCTACATGTAATTTTTCTTATAAATATCGAGGTCATCACATGACAGATTGTCATCATGAGCTGCAGTCTATTAAAGGTTGGTTAATGATGCATTTGCTAGTGGTGTTATTATGTCAGTAGGTTATGATTCAGAGTCTTTATTTCTTTAAAGCTGCGCCCTTGTGGTCGATTACCTGGTTCATCGTCATCATCATCATCGTCATCGTCATCATCATCATCATCATCATCATCATCATCATCATCATCATCATCATCATCATCATCATCATCATCATCATCATCATCATCATCATGAGTATAAGTGTGCACATGATGTTGAGGTCATCATCATCATCATCATCATCATCATCATCATCATCATCATCATCATCATCATCATCATCATCATCATCATCATCATCATCATCATCATCATCATCATCATCATCATCATCATCGTCGTGTGCACATGATGTTTCAACTTCATTTTCTTCCTCCTCCTACTCCCCTTCTTCTTCTTCATTCTTTTTCCTTTTCTCATCCTTCTTCATCATCCTCCTCCTCATCCTCCTCCTCCTTCTCACCTTCATCTCCTCCTCATCATCATTTCATCTCCTTCTAGTCTTCCTCATCATTGTCTTCTTTCTTCTCCTCCTTCCTTCAGTTTCCTCCTCCTCCTCCTCCTCTTGTTCTTGTTCTTGCTCTTTCTTCTTCATCTTCATCATCATCATCTTTTTGTTCTTCTTCTGCCTCTTCTTATCATTCTCGTCCTTTTCATCATTATCTTCTTTTTGTTCTTCTCCTCCTCTTCTTATCATTCTCCTCCTTTTCCTCCTCTTCCTTTCTCCTCCTCCTCCTTCTCCTCCTCCTCCTCAACAAAAATGGCTTGTACTGTAAAAATTTACATATCAGCGTCAGCATGAATCTACTTCTAGGATGCTTTACACTATTGTCAACGCAACTGCTAAGTGTTAAATCAGTCTGTCTTTAATTAGTCAATAGCTCCTTAGATTTAAACTTGAAAACAATCAAAATATGTTGATATTTATTATCCATTCGAGAAATATCAATGGGATAAAACCCATTTAGAAATTTAAATTGTTCCTGTTTAGACGCATATGATTGTGAGTATGAATGTGCGAAGTCACATGTCATTGTCCCTAATTATTAGGCGTCTCAGGATGTTAAAACTGATTCACAACGCACTAGGCGTTGCTTTGTTGCTTTTAAGTGCAGTATCAATGCAAGCGAAAATACAGGATAATGATTAGCGGAAAGAATCAGGCCGCAGGTGGTAATGAATTAATTAATAACTAACAGAACGCCCGTGTTTAGTGCACAACGCATCAAGTGATTGTAAACCAAAGGCAGGCCAGCATCCGGCAGATCAGTCTAGTAGGTAGGAGAGAGAGAAAGAGAAAGAGAGAGAGAGAGAGAGAGAGAGAGAGAGAGAGAGAGAGAGAGAGAGAGAGAGAGAGAGAGAGAGAGAGAGAGAGAGAGAGAGAGAGAGAGAGAGAGAGAGAGAGAGAGAGAGACAGAGACAGAGACAGAGACAGAGACAGAGAGACAGATGTTGACACAGAGAGAGAGAGAGACAGAGAGACAGAGAGAGAGAGAGAGAGAGAAGAGAGAGAGAGAGAGAGAGAGAGAATAAGAGAGATAAAGAGAGAGAGAGAGAGACATTCGAGACAGAGAGAAGAGAGACAGAGACAGAGACACAGACAGACAGACACAGACAGACAGACAGACAGAGACTGAGTGACAGACAGACACAGACAGACAGACAGACAGACAGAGACAGAGTGACAGAGAGAGACAGACAGAGATTAGATAGATCAGATCCAGCCATCGGGAAGTTCTACTATTACGTAGAACCAGAGAAAAATAATCCTATGGCCTGGTTGACTACGGTACTGTTAAGTCTCAGAGAACATTTTTCGTTTTTAGTCGATGATTTTAAGTGTTGTTATTGGCCGGAGTTTAACATCCAGTAAATGATGAACACCAAGGCAAGAAATCCTCTGCTCTGGACTTTTACATTTACTTTTACACACATTTCAAATAGCCTAACATTATAATTTTTACTGTTAGATGCAACGGGTTTTCATATGAGTCAGATCCCAGAATTCCCCTGAAAAGCTTAAGGTGGTTCTTCTCAGCGGTGAGTTAAGGCCAAGAGATAACCATTTACCAGGAGCCTAGCCAGAAAACAATTTGGGGGCAGGCCCGTAGCCAGTAAGAGGCAAGACGAGGCGAGTGCCTCGGCGTAATTCTCAAGACGAGGCAAGACGAGGCATGCCTCGTCGTACTTCGACATGCGAATTAAAACAAATATCATGTAAAGAGTATTATTAGATTATGGCATCTTCTAAAAAAAAGGTCATCAGAAATTTTGGCGGAACTAAGAAAGAAAAATTTCCGGAATGTCTTGCCCTTCGGGCGCACGAACCACTAGTTACGCTACTGATGTTAGTTTACATGAAAGTACAGCAGTCGGGGCAGACTTTGTCCCAGTAGTCCAAATCTGTTAAAAATTTTAACAGATTTAATGTGCACTGAGGTAAGGATATGAAAGCGGAGAGGATGGGAGCGGAGGTCAAAGAACGGGAATGGGAGGGGGATTTGCCTCGTCTTGAATTTGACTCTGGCTACGGGCCTGCCTGGAATTTGGTAGTAAATTTCGGGGTTCCATTGGATATGTTCGTATTGTCTGCATCTCTACTCTTTGAAAACAGAAACGCATTTATTGGAGGGGGGAGTTGAACCCGTAAAGCCACCCCTAAATACGCCCATGACATTTAGGGTAATTAAACGATGACGATGACTGATCTGGGTTTTTTGCCTTCCTTTGTTCGATGACTGGATAGATATATCACGAGATTTTTGCTAAGCAAGCGTGTACCTAATCTACACGAAAACATATCCTGTTTGCATCCGGTAAAACCCACAGATCTTGTCAACTATTTAGACATAAAGCTACCGGGTGCGAGGAAATTCTCATTCGTTGCTGAGATCAGAGACAGAGACAGAGAGACTTGGTCATCTAGAGTCTGTAGGCTTAGAGGATCATTGTTTGCGGAGTTAGGTTCTGGACTCATAAAGAAGTCGAAAAGATGTTTATGAAAATGACGAACCGTCCTGTTATAATCGCTCTCTGCATTTTCTCCGTCGCCACGAGTGAGTATCAGCTCGAAAGCTATACTTTTTTTTACTTCTGGGGCAATTTTGCTTTTAAATTATAACTTGAAGATGGTCTGTAGGCGGATTCTAATACAATGCAATGCGATTGTAAAATGACAAAATGCCCTTCTAAAGAACTTCAGAGGTGCACATTGAAGCCCGGCTACAGAGAGCATGAAGAACGGTTAACAGAACGGAAGAGGTAGGCCTAAGCTATGAGTTTAGAGCGAAAGATAGTGAACTACAAATTTATGCAGAGCTATTTAAAGGCTATTTGATACGACGCAACGCTCGTGAATAAGATGGTGCTCTGTGCTTAGCCTCAGAGAAGCGCTTTAGAAATTTGGAGCTAAAGATTACGATTAAGGGCAGGGCACCAGCGGAGAGAGACAGACAGACAGACATACAAGACACACAGACAGAGAGGGATGCAAAGGAGCTGTTAAGGTGGGTGGTTTCTCTTAGGACGAGACAGATTGGAAGGTGGTCGTGTGCACTTCTGAACGCTGCAGAAAGGATGGCAATTTCAAAAATACAGTTACAGTACAGTAACTGTTGTGTATTCTATAGCTTACTCTGAAGCTTATTCGCTGACGAGATTCAAGATTCTACTTGCAATCACAATTGGCCCCAGTCATTTCAGCTTAAGTTTTACCGATAGAGGCAACTTTCTTTCAGTGTCAGCTGCCAGTGTGGATGGTGAGCGTTGTCGAACAACAGGTCGCAGCTGCATTCGCAACTGCGATGATGTCGAAGACGGTAACTACCAGTCATGTCACGGTTGTTCCGTCTTTGCCAGCTGCTCCGGGGGAAAGATAACGGATGACCGTCCCTGTCAACCAGCCACTCTTAAATGGGATGATATTCATTCACGGTGTGAATACAACAGCAGCACGTGTCACTGTGTACCGTATACGACCACAGTAAGTATAGCATCATTCTGAGCTAATCTAATCTATTATAATCTATTATAATCTGATCTGATGTGATCTAATCTATGGGAAAGCTTGCATAATCTAGTCTAGTCTAGTTGTAATCTAATCTAACCAACTATTACCGAAAGACAAGTTCTCTCCATATTATGACGATGAATTACTCTGACATCTGAATGTTTCTTCCTCCATTCAGGCGGCAACAACAACGACACAGAAACCGACGACCAGCACGAAGACGACACGTAAGTACTATTGTTTACTATTATTATCATTATCATTATCATTATCATTATTATTATTATTATTATTATTATTATTATTATTATTATTATTATTATTATTATTATTATTATTATTATTATTATTATTAGTAGTAGTAGTAGTAGTAGTAGTAGTAGTAGTAGTAGTAGTAGTAGTAGCAGTAGCAGTAGCAGCAGCAGCAGCAGCAGCAGCAGCAGCAGTAGCAGTAGCAGTAGCAGTAGCAGCAGCAATAGCAGCAGTAGCAGCAGCAGTAGCAGCAGTATCAGCAGCAGCAGTATCAGCAGCAGGAGCAGCAGCAGTAGCAGTAGTAGTAGTAGTATCATTATCATGATCATTATCGTGAAACTAGCTCTTTCGGCTACGGCGTCAGGATTTGGAATTCTCTCCCTGTATCAGGTTCTTTCTGCTGAGTCACTTAAATCCAGCGTAGGAAACGCTTTTGTGACACACTTTAAGTTTAAAGGCGGCGTGGTATTAACTGCACAACTAACCGAAAGAATGAGTAATTAATTGATCAAATATGAATATGCCGATTAATTGCAAGCGGATGTTGGTAACAATGGCTTTTGTTCTGCAGATAAAACGACGACAGGCATGGTGACGACTTCTCAAAAGCACAAAACTACAAAGATGCCCCCTACAACGACCAAATCATCGCATGCTGGATCAATGCATCTCTCTTACATGTCGACGATCAGTTGCCTATTAGGTGTATTCGCCCTCGCAATGATCAACTTCTTCCGTGAAATGTAATTGGACCTTCTGGTAACTCAGAAGATTGGCCCATGGAGTAAATAATCACTTAGTGATGTATTATGTATAGGCTGTCTGTATATTATGCAAGCTTTTGCTGATCTATAAAGTGAATCAAGTGACTGCAGCTGCTACTGCTGCTATTACTACTACTGCTGCTGTTGCTGCTGCTGCTATTACTACTACGACGACTACTATTTCCACTACTTTAATACTACTACTACTACTACTACTACTACCACTACCACCCCACTACCATTTCTCTCTTCCGAGACACAACGTACCGCGGAACCTCCTCTGTCTTCTTCTCTTTCTGGTCTTCAAGCAACCGGTTATTATTCTTCACGCGGTATATCTGTCCAACCCGTCTGATATGACGCAGCGACGTAAATAATCTGGTGTCGCGCTCTCACCTTATATATAAACAGTGCTCTAGAAGTCGTCGAATTGTTGAAATTTTTGAGCTGTAGAAACCTTTTGCTTACTACTACAGTAACTAACAGAAGTTACCTTGAAATACTCGCAACTCTGAAAGATGTTTCCTACCGTACATTGCAACAACGTGCATCATTTGAACCAGTATTTCTTCATTGGCCAGAAGTAAATAGCATAATAACGTACATTTATTAATACGGACAGTGTTATTGGTCTAGTTTTCAAGCTGCACGTGTTATAATGCTATTGAAACACGAACGTGCGAAAAGTTAGATTTGACTCCTGTAATAACTTGTGGTCATCCGTTCATACTATGACTTGTAATCATAATTATTGCGTTTATGTCAGTTTGAATCAAGATTATTTTGATTTTTGTTAATAGCCGGAAATTTTCGTATTGTCGCAGTATTAAACTACAATAATTGTGTGACACTTGCTTGTTTATAACAGACTAACTGGCTAACATGTTGCCCAGTATTGTTGTGTTGACGCTTTCATTTCGTTGCGCTATAGTTTGAAATATAGGTATACTCATTGGCACTCCACTATCAATACTTTCAGCAACTAAAAATATTTTCTCACTCATTTACTCGCTCGCTCACGCTCTCACTCACTCAAGGAGTGAATTAATAGACGTATGAATGAATTTATGAATGAATGAACGAATGAATGAATGAATGAATGAATGAATGAATGGAGAAATGCAGAAATGAAGGATAGACGAAAGGAACAAATTAAGTAAGGAAACAATAAACTAACGAACTTTTTCGTCAGTACTCAGTACCACATGATACACGACGAGGTGATGACTAAACTCCGAATGGCTTAATTAAGCACTGTTATAACCTCAAACCAACGGGGACAAACCACCATGATGACAAATGCTGATTAAATAGGATTTGTTTAATTGCTGACTCAGTAGCCTAGATGTTGACGTTTATTTTCTGAGTGTCCGTGTCAGCGTAGATTTGTCTACTAGCCTAGTGTGTGGTTGAACAGACATGTAGCCAATGTGGTCTGTGAATTGTCTCCTGATCATTCAATGGCAATTGTTGAGGTTTTGTGTTGGTCTCTTGATGAACATAATTTTGTTTCATCGTAAAGTCAGAAAACCAAAAGAATTTGTGTCGATGTATAAAGAAGAACAAGACTTCCATTACAGCCGTTGCTCCTAATCTTTCAAAGAAACATTTTGCCGTCTTTTCGTGGTACACTTGCTTCTTTGGCCTAACCTCTCCACCGAGCAGCAGTCGACTCAACAGACGAGTCAACCAGTTTCAAAGATTTCAATCATCCAAGTTTCTCAAGTTGCTGTGGAGTGCCCAGTAGCCCAGTAGAATTCAGTAGTCGATGGGATGAGGAGGAGTGTTTTGGCCGCCATGCACACTCCCATTAGAATTACGCCACCTTACGAACTCACCAAAACCTCACCTATTGCTTTCTTACTCAAACCTGAAAACACAGCTCTGTAGAAATCTCGAGCTCATCACGATTACGATTACGAAGGCATCTCCTGAAAGGCAGAAGATGAGTCACTATTCACATGGCAACCTGTCAGATGAAAATGTGGATTTGGGTTTAATCATCAGCATAGGAAATCCCAGTGAGTGATCACCGAGCAGTAGTGTAGTTAGTGTGTTATAATGTAAAAAAATGACGAATATAATCGAAATGATCATTATTCCGTTTTCGTTTATAATGATGATGATGATGATGATGATGATGATGATGATGATGATGATGATGATGATGATGATGATAATGATGATACTACTACTTGAATACCAAAACGAGGATCACGGTATTTATAGCTACAATCTTTTGACTGGCTAATCATTGTATGATATTAACTGCTGCGTAAATATAATTAATTGGTCATGTGCCGCAGAATCATACACCTCAAGCCAACATGCCTCAAACGTCACATTGTAATAAATTAGCATCAAGGGTTTTCCCCGAATTCAAAATTAGCCACACAAACAGACTAAAAAAACGACAGAGATCAATAGCATATCAAAAGAGAAAACACCACGTCAGCGTCAGGTAGAAGATCCCAAACTATGGAAAGAAAAGAGCGTTTCAACTCTATCTTTATAGACAGGTGAATGCCGTGTGTAAAAATGCAACCGGTGATATGAGAGGCGAAGCTAAGCATCATCTTTGTTTTAACAGAACGACACAAGCCGGAAACAGAAACGAGCAGAAACCAGTCTGCAGATCGTTCCCAGTGTATGTCTACAGTTTGTACAGCTGCTGACGATCCATTGTGTGACAGAAAGAAATAAACGGTGTAGTCGTCGATGCAAAATGCTATGGCAATTGCGTCGATCTTCCTAACAAACATTACTTGCAACCAATTGCGTTGGGTGCCATTCAGTTGGGCTAAGATTTTCTCAGTGGCTAGATTTAGGAACCCTGTGTCTATCCGTTCTGTTCAGTCGCTTGTGTCATTTTGCTCTCAACGTAAAACTTGCCTCTTTCAAATTCCTTATCCACCACAGACTGTGTGGTGGATAAGGATATGTGTCACGTATAGGGCCCATGTTGGTCTGTTTATAAATATATGTATATATGTATATCGTGGCCTTGAGTATATTATATTATATATAGACTCTCTGTCCCTCTGTCTGTCTGTCTGTCTCTCTCTCTCTCTCTCTCTCTCTGTCTCTCTCTCTGTCTCTCTCTCTCTCTGTCTCTCTCTGCCTCTCTGTCTGTCTGTCTGTCTGACAGTCTGTCTCTTTCTCTGTCTCTCTGTGTCTGTATGTCTTTCTCTCTCTCTCTGTCTCTCTCTGTCTCTCTGTCTCTCTCCGCCTCTCTCTGTCTGTCTCTGTCTCTGTCTCTGTCTGTCTCTGTCTCTATCTATATATATATATATATATATATATATATATATATATATATATATATATATATATATATATATCTATATGCAGTAGTCTGTATCGACCTGTCAACTTAGTAACACAGCGTCCATAGCAACAATAAACAATGATGCAGCCACCAGAGCTCCACCAGCTCCAGCAGGCTCATCCGCCAATCCATCGATACGTTGCTTCCACCTTTAGTCGTTCATTCCTTCCTTCCTTCCTTCCGTCCTTCCTTCCTTCCTTCCTTCGTCAGAGTGGACGGGGCTGACTACGCAGTTGCCTTCAATCGACCTCGAACAGTGTACGAGTTGGTTTATTGATCAGTGGCTGGCGTCACGCTTCGCTGCGTCAGCGCACCTGCACCAGGAAATACACACGGTAATGTACTCTATGTAATCTAACGGTGCCATTCTGTAGAGTTGTTTTCATACATTCAAAGCGTAAGAGAGTTATTGTCTATTATCGTAATTTCGTAATGTTACTATATCAGGCTGCTGCATAACACAGTAGTAGCGTAATACTGTAATACTAGAATTACTTAAAACACATAGGCCTATCTACCTATCTGTCTATCTATCTATCTATTTATCAATTTGTCTGTCTGTCTGTCTGTCTGTCTGTCTGTCTGTCTATCTATCTATCTATCTATCTATCTATCTATCCATCCATCCATCCATTCATCCATCCATCCATCCATCCATCCATCCATCATCCATCCATCCATCCATCCATCCATATATCTAACTATAAATCAATCTATTTATATTTATATTTATTTCAGGAGCGATGGACGCAGAAGGGAGCCACGATCCTCCTGGATCTTCTGAACCGCCTCCCTATACGATCTCCGACGGTCGAAGCCCGGCTCCCTTTACTCCCCCTTCTAAGTCACCACTGCCCAGCCACCGCCCATTCGAGGCTTTTGGAGACAACCCCAGTACCCCATACGGCTCCAACCCCCCTGGTCAAATGCCCCGCGGTCAAATGCCCTACGGTCAGATGTCTCACGGTCAAATGCCACAGGGTCAAATGCCACAGGGTCAAATGCCCCCGGTGCATATGAGTGGGCCATCATACGGCCAACCGAACGGGTACCATTACCCGCCCGGACAGACGTACCCGGCCCCACAGTTCGGCGCCCCTGCTGGACAGCCGCCTTACTACCCCCCGTACGCGATGCCCCCTCAGAGGCCGCACCCTCATCAGCAGCAACAACAACAGTCTGTGGTCATCATCGGAGGAGGAAGAGCGCCCCAGTACAACCAACCGGTCATCTTTGTCCAGTCCTTCTCTGGCCAGATAAGCCTCGCCTGCTTCGTCTTCTGGTGCTGCGGTGGATTCTTCGGGCTAGCCGCCTTCATACTCGCCGGTAAGACTACCGTTGGGAACGATTCGTTAGAGCGATCACTTTAGACACCTTTTAAACGCTGTCAACCGACGCTATATATAAATAAAAGCTAGGAATGGAAACCGTGTGGATAGAGCGCTGTCTTTAGACACCTTTTAAACGTTATCAACCGATAGTGTATTGGTTAGAGTGCTGGGTGGTCAGTCGAGAGGTCGGGGTTCAAATCCCTGCCTGGGCAGAAATCTGGTTTCATAGTTCTGCTCCGAATGTACCCTAGCCAACTCAACTATAATGAGTACACTCTGAAAAGAGGAGACGGCGAGGATAGGGCCACCCACCCTCATGACATTGTGCCGAGTCACTGTATGAGGAGTAAGGACAAGTCCTTCCCAAACAGTTACTGCGGTCCATCGCTGTACATTCTGTCGGATGATCCCATGTGCAATTCAGAACTGTGGAACTCCAATACTACCCCTATCAAATATCAAACACAATTATTGTATTGTATTGTATTATCTGACACCATGGCCTGAATTCTCCGGTTGATTGGGGGGTGTATAATTGCGTTTAAATCTGAAGTAACGACTTCCGATCGATGGTGTGGCCAGTATGGTATAACGGCTCTGTGAAGTCCTTCCTTTAGGACTGCTACACATTTTCTGGAGACAACTCCTAAGCTCTGGCGATATATAGTGTGACGAAAACCATTGCAAACATAGTCTTTGCCCTGAATGATGAATGAATGAATGAATGAATGAATGAATGAACGAATGAACGAATGAATGAACGAAAGAACGAATGAATGAATGAGTAAGTCAATCAATGAATCAATCGTTCGAACCTATACCTTTCGCAAGTCAGTTATTCAATCGATCGCTCATGTCAATCAATCAATCAATCAATCAATCAACCAACCAATCAGCCAATCAATCACTGAAGTCAATCAGTAAATCAGTTAATCTATCAATCAGCTAAATCAATCAAGCCATCGGTCAGTCAGTCTACCAGTGTTTTGGTTACTGTCTAACCAGCCAATCAACCGTTTGCTGGTTTTGGTTGAATGTTTTCAGTGATCGCTAGCACCCAGGCCCATAAGGACCCGGAGACGTCTCGCCAACTGGGCCGCGCTTCTATCTGGGTTTCAGTGGCTGGAATCGTCGTCGCCGTCATCCTCACCGCCATCGTTTTCGGAGTCGTCTACTCCAGGAGGAACTCCGCCTACTATTACTACTACTGATAGAACTACTAACTCTGTTCTCCTGCTGCAGATACCAACTATTAGATAGACTACTTTTAAAAACCGTATACCACAGCGGTAATTAAATGTTAACTAGCACAGCTGCTATTCACAGCATACCACTACTGCCACTACTACTACCACAACAACAACAACAACAACAACTACTACTACTACTACTACTACTACTACAACAACAACAACAACTACTGCTGCTGCTGCTGCTGCTACTGCTACTGCTACTGCTACTGCTACTGCTACTGCTGCTACTACTACTACTACTACTACTACTACTACTACTACTACTACTACTACTACTACTACTACTACTACTACTACTACTACTACTACTACTACTACAGTCGACGCCACTTTAGTGCATAATGGATACGTTATTAATTCGCCTATGTGCATAAAAGCTGGCAGGTCCAGTTTCAATATAGGGTACTTCAATGGAAGACGACTCCGGGTATGTGCAAATCGCAAAATAGGCCCTATGTGCATAATTTTGTGACGTGCATATCCGACTGCAGGCCCGTTATGCCCTGTGTATATCAACGCTGCTTAATTGCATAGGCACCTTAGAACATTCTGGCTGCCTATAGACAGTAACTTGGCCCGTGTACAGGAAAGGACTCCGGATGTCCAGTGGTCTGTCTCAACCCTATATGTCACACTGGGCATCATACCTGTATCACGTTATGTGGTAAGATACACTTCTGTTAATGAATATTTAGTTGAAAATTCACGTACCAGCTTCATTTACCTTTCACTAGATGGCGATAGCTGCAAATCTGATTGTCGCTCCCAGCTAACAGCGTACAGTATCCCGTGATAGAGTAGGCTAATGTTGCCCAGGATTCACTGTAGCCCGTATCAACAAGCGACAACATTGTTACCTGTCGACATTCCAGAGTGTGCAAACCGTATCATAAACATATCGTTTTGTGTCTGTCATTGGCACTTTTCCTATAGTTTGCTAGACTCTTGTTTATGTTGTAAAAAACGTTAAATGGGTGGGCGGTTCTGCAAGACTTTGACGTTAGCGGAGCGAATAGATTTGCTTAAGCACCTGAATGGCTACTGAAGGCATTATAATACGTAGTCTTCACCTCTGTTATTGAATACCAGTATACATTTAGTCAATTTTACACAGTACATGTGAATGTCTCCTACGTGCACAAGTCGGTTAAGTGCATAGGTTCAAGATGGTCCCTAAGCTATGCAGTAAGCGGGGCCGACTGTAGTGTTACTACTATATGGACACTACCAAAGTACGAGTATTACTACATACTATGTCAACTACTACTAACTACTAAAGAAACTACTACGTATGTATACTATAGAAAACTACTAACTAATATGGCAGTAACTAGCTACTACTAATATGGCAGTAACTAGCTACTACGACAATTACTATGTACATATGTTGCTGCCATTTAACTGCTTAACAATAGATATAACTGCTTGTTGCAACTGCTGTACATTGACTAACTGCTATGTTACTAATAAAGTAGATATATTTTACAATGTATGTTACACATTTTATTTATTCCAAAAAATGTATATAGGCTATATAGCGCCCCTTCAAGATTCCTACTCAGGGGCGCTCCCTTAGGCGCCTGCGCTATTCTATCGTATCGTATCGTATCGTATTTAAAGTATTTGTAAAAGCGCCTCTCGTAGGGTGAACCGTTCAGAAGCGCTCCCAGTGTGCTAAGCCCCGCGAAAATAAACAGGTTTTGAGAAAAGCGAAGGAAGAAGAGAGACTGCCAGAGAGAATTTTAGAGCGAACAGAAGGAGAAAGAGCATTCCAAAGAGAGGGACCAATTGAAGCAAAGGAACGAGCCTGAGCCATAGCAGTTCTACTACGGGGAACCAAGATGTCAAGTCTATTGCAGGAACGAAGTGGACGGTGGGAGGAGGCTGAGTGAGGCCGAAGTAATACGCCAACCAGATATTGCGGGGCAAGACCCCTCAGAGCCTTGATTACAATAGAAATAAGTATTATGATTACATCATTTATTTTTATTTATTTGTATATGATTACATCATTTATTCTATATGATGTAAGAGTCATTAATAAATTATGACCAGACAGATATAGATATTGATATATTCATATATATATTAACATATATATATGCGTTAATATAGCAATATATATATTTATATATTTAAATATATTAGAACCCTTGGCAGCCGTGTTGACGTCATCTGTATGCTGTGGGCCCTTATAATGACAAGCGCCGCTCATCATAAATAACAGTTACCTCTATGTTTATTGTGTAGCAATGGAGGCAGTGACTATATTATTTAAAGCCTATAGGCGCTTAAAAGTAAGTCCAGTTTTTTATGCAGTGTTTGACCTACTATTGGGCTACCTTGTGCTCTGTTTGTAAAGCTGTTGTTAGCGCCAATTATGCTGATGTTAGGTGTCACGATGGCCGATCGGTTAGAGCGCTCGGCCTGTAACGCGGAGAGTACGGGTTCAAGCCTCGCCCGAGGCAGTTACTGTGTAGGGACCTTGAGCAAGTCGTTCACTCACAATTGCTCAGCGCCATCGATGCTCTGTCATATGCATGGTCGTGTGCACTTCTGAACTTTGGAAGGAGGGCGATGTATCAAATACACTTTGCTGTACGGTGCTGAGTGTTTCTAGGCGTTTTATCGCAGATGTTTCGCAGTAACTTTCGACATTTTTTGCGATCATCTTTGATTGGATCGCTGCGTATCATACCAAAATGAAGTACTGGAGATAGCATCTGGGTGAAATAGTGACCCAGTCTGCTACAGTTGCTCTGAACATTCAGTTTCAAGTACCCATACCTTTCTAGCGTACTACAGGTATTCGGTATCTATTGAAAATAAATGAGCTATAGCAGCATTGTTCATATGCACTTGATAGTTTTATTCATGCTATTTCGAACGGTGAATCCAGCACAGAAACTACAATAATGTTAACAATAACAAAACTTTTATATCTGCATGTTAGCTGTTGGCCCACGGGGGCGGGGGGTTATTTGACCTATGACCCCTTGGCTGCAGCTAAGGGTTTAATGGAGCATACATATAGATGTATGTCTATTTTAAAATAGAAATGAATGCACGAGGGCGAATTTTTCTATGTGTGCATGTATGAATGTTTTTGTGTGCATACAGCCATTCTATCTATTCATCTATTCACTTATTGTCGAATAAGTTGACAGACCGCAACTCAGCACACCGTGATTAGAATAAGTAGGCCTATACATGCATGAACATAGATATACATGAACACATGCCTGCATACATACAAAATATATTCGTACACACATGCATATATACACGAATGCATATATTCATACATACATACAACGTTATTCATCCTACAAAGACTTAGTTCCATTCTGATGAACACCGTTATTCCGCCCTTCACAGTAACTCATCATAATTTATTTCTTAGAGGTCTTAGCTGTCTTGTCCTGTAGCAGGTAAATCAGAAATGCTCTGAAGAAGTCTCAAAGCCATATGACAACCTTGACCGAAAGCCTTAACAAAAACTAAAATTAATTGTACTGCGGCCCTTGGACTGTGATCGACTGTGACATCAGAAGTTCATGGCCTCCAGGGACTCGAAGCACCAACCGACTCCAAGTCTAACTTTGCTCTAAATTGAGTTAGGGCAGTGGAGCGCGACCTATGCAATTAAATACTGAGCCCAGGCCCCACATAGACTCATCTTCGAGTGTTCAACCAAGTGTGGCGTAGCGTTGAATTTGTTTTCCCTGTTTTCTTCGCGTAACGCCTCTGCAATTTCAAACAGACCGACACACAGACAAACACACGCACATACCGAAAACCCTAAGGTAGGCATATAATTATCCAAAGCTATTGCAAGGATCTGTTCTGTTATTTAAAAAGGCGAGCGCATCCAATTCAAACTTTGCATCCTGTTGCATAGAATTAATGTCTTAACAACTGCACACCAGGGTATAGGCCTACCACGCAGACGACCTTCAGGCCGCTATCGGACGATCCCAATAGGTCGCGGCTTCGATCATCTAAGTCCGCTGCTGTTTGTGTGTCAGTAACTAAAACTGAAACGGTTGATCGCGCATTTCGGGTCGCGGGTCCACACGCCTGACTTCCATGTTCTTCGGCCACTCTTTCCTCCGATTATTGATCGTCATTACAAAATGAGACCACGCCCTCACAACTTTGTACTACCCACTAAAGATGATAAACTTTGTATCTCACGAGTCCTGTATAAAAAACCATCCTCTGACCACTAATGCTCATAAATCTCATCCCACGTTACTCTCTTAATTAACTTAATTAACTTAAAACTTAACAATTCATCATGCAATAGTTGATAACAATGTGTTGCCTTATTGTCGCTCTAACATTGGCTACTCGTTATATGGTACAATCTTGCTTAGCATTCATTCGTAACTTTTGTTAAATTGCAATGTACCTGATAGCGGTGTGTCTATCAGTTTTGTTACCAATAAAACGAATATAATAATAATAATGAAACAGTTTCCCTGCAACTATTCAGGAAACCTAAAGCCATGCTGCTTTGTAAGAACAGTCAGAAATATTCTTTTCACGTAACTCGTAGCATATTAGCATCTGAGTAGAGAGTTTTCTAAAGCATCCTAGAAGTAGCTTGCTACTGACGATGCCATTTAAGTCAAACATTGTCGTTTTTACAATTACAGAGTATATATACAAATCAACCGGAGAAGATGCGTAGTTGTAATTAGTAATTTCTATAGCGCCGGTGTATAATAATTCACAAGGCATCGACCGATGGAATTGCCTACTTCTGCTCTCTCGTCGTCACTGTGTACCCAGCATTTAAACACATTGTTTCGTCGATGATGCGACGAAGGCAACAAAGAAACTGTTCGGTCGACGGGAGAGCCTCTGGTGAGTCTTTCTAAGGCGGCCCTATATAAATTTGCAGTATTGTGTATTGCAGGCCGTCTGTTCTGTTAGTGGTTAAGATTTATGTCTTCTGTCATTTGTGTTCTTGTGGTGAATTGTTTCAATTGCATAACATGTAAATGTACAGCGCAGTGCGTTTGTCAGGCGCTTCATTATTTTTATGCCCCGAGGTAAACATGATCCCTCAGGGACTTGAATATTACTATTGTAGATGGGGTTGTCTGGAGATGACCCTACTTGTCGTTGTTATTATTATATTATCTTCTAACTGTTTCAGAATTAAATTGACACAGTTCTTTGAATATTTCTCCTTTCTTCAAACACAGTTATTTCAAACGTACAATCAAAGTTCTTATCAATACAGCTCAACTGTAACTTCTAACATACAGCTCTCTACTGCATTAAACCAACTACTACACTGTATTGTTCAAATTCACTGTCATCAGCAGTTTCTAAGTTTGGCGCGCTAACTGCACGTGTAGAGAATCTATCGTCAGCCAAAGTTTAGGCTACTTTAGGCCAAGCGCCCACGAGCCGACAGCGCAACTAAGGCCTAAGACTAAACCCGCTTAACAATCGATACACATTATATATATATATCAACCTAAAGAACACCTGTGCTCATTATATATGCAAAACATTAGTTCACATTACCTCCTTCCCTTTCTTTGGATTGAGCAAATTAAACTTAAAAATTTGCGAAATCATCATGTACTAAATTATGCAATAAACTTAATACTATATAATACAGTAAAATAAACAATCTTATAATCTAGATAAACAATCTGCTACAACATTTAATCGTCCTTTCTTATAATTAACTTCTACATCAAAAGTTTGCAGTGCTAAAGCCCAACGCACCAGTTTAGCAGACTTAGACATAGATTCAGTCAGATAAGTTAAAGGATTGTGATCTGTAAAGATGTGAACTTTAGATCCAATGATTATCTCTTTTAACTTATTTAGAGCCCAAACAATAGCATAGGCTTCTTTCTCCACAGTTGCCCATCTCTTCTGGGTGTCAGTCAACTTCTGACTTATAAATGACACAGGGCGTTCTATTCCCTTATCATCCATCTGCGTTAAAACAGCTCCTACTGCAAAATCACTACTATCGCAGTACAAATTAAAAGGTTTTCCAACATCAAAAACATATAAAACAACTTTAGAGCGTACAGCATCTTTAAGTAAATTAAATGCCTGTTGATGTCTATCAGTCCAATCAATCTTATCTGAAACATGTTTGCTTGTCAAATCAGATAGAGGCTTCGCAATCTGTGCAAAATCTTTGATAAACTGTCGATAGTAACCAAAAAATCCCAGCAATTGCTTAACTTGTTTCTTCGTTTCTGGGGTTTTCAAATTAATTAAACTTTCAATTCTATCTGGATTCATTTGAATCGTTCCAGAACCAACCACATGACCGATGAACTTTACCTCACTCTTACCAAAGATACATTTCTTTAAGTTCAGAGTAATGTTATGCAGTCGCATTTGCATTAAATATGCATCTAAATGCTGTAAATGAATCTTCCAGTCATCTGAATGCACAGCAATGTCATCTACATAGGGCTCAGCAAATTCATTTATAGGCTGTAAAACCATGTTAATTGCTTTAACAAATGTTCTTCCTGAGTTGATCATTCCGAAAGGAACACGAGTAAACTCGTACAGTCCATTGTGAGTAACAAAAGCAGTTTTCCATTGATCAGTTTGCTTAACAGGACAAGTCCAGTAAGCACTTCGACAGTCAAAAATCGAGATCACATTTGATTTTCCAACTTTGTGCAACACGTCTTTTACAATCGGCATCGGATATTTACAATCCACAGTGAACGAGTTAATGTATCTGTAGTCGCAGGCAAGTCTCAGAGAACCGTCTTTCTTTTTAACAATTACCAACGGACTTGCCATTCTGCTCGAAGATGGTTTTATAATGTTGGCTTGAAGCATTTCTTTAATTTGTCGTTCAACTTCTGCTCGATAGATGAGTGGAATACGGTAAGCCATAAATTCTTTTTCACGAAATTCCGGTTTCAGTTCAATTTCATGTTCAACCAATGTACATAATCCAGGCTTTTCAGAAAATCGATCAGAATATTTGTTCAGTACTTCCAGCAATTGTTTTTGTTGAGTCAATGTTAAATGGTTAATCTGATCAGGATCAAGATTCAGTGAATTCTTTTCATCTTGCAAGTCATTCTTCGTCAACAACTCAACCACTGAACCAAAGTCTTCATCTTCTTCAACGATTAGTCCACAACTCATTGCTCTTGTAATGTACTTTCTGATTTTATTTGCGTGAATTATCTTTCCGACAATCGTCACCCATGTCAATCAAATAAGAGTACTTTGACCTTCGTTGTATGACAGTACATGGACCATGCCATCGTGAAATCAGTTTATTCGTTGAAGTCGGATATAACACAATGACTTTTTCACCCGGTTCAAATTCTTTATGTTTCGCTCTTTTGTTGTATTGATTCGTATACTGTAATTGCTTCTCTCGTGAATATGATTCTGCAAACAGTAATGCTTTTTCCATATTTGCTTTCATGTCTTTCAAGTACTTTTCTGGTTGGATTCCAATATGAGGTGGTAAATTAATTTCTCTTGTCCAACTTTCTTTTAGAATTGCCAGTGGTCCACGCGGAATCTTTCCATACACCAACATATAAGGAGCAATTCCAGTAGTTGCATTCGGTACTTCTCGTAATGCCCACACTGTAAACGGAATTACTTTGTGCCATTGCCTTGGATTGTCAACAATTACATGATGGATCATTTTCTTGAATGTTTGGTTCCATCTTTCTACTAATCCAGCTGCTTCTGGATGACCTGGCGTGTCAAATCTTGGACTACAACCCATTAAATTCAGAAATTCTCTTGTCAGACTCGCAGTAAAATTTGTTCCTTGGTCACTTGTGATCACTGAAGGTACACCAACGTTCATGAACAACTCCATCAAAGCATCACACACAGCTTTCGCAGTTAATGATTTCAACAGAAACACTGTAGGCCATCTGGTGCAAGAATCGACAATACATAAACAGTACTTGTGACCTGCAGCAGATGCTGGCTCGATTGGTCCTACACAATCCACCGTAATTCTTCTAAACGCCACATCTTCTCTTGGAATTGGAGTGATAGGAACCCTGTCCATCACCAAACTTCTTGCCTTTAATTGACATTTCTCACATGATTTGCAAAATTTCACTATATCTCTTCTCATCTTTGGCCACGTAAAAGACAACTTTATTCGTTCTCTAGTTTTCTCTTCTCCAAGATGTCCTCCAAATACTGATTCGTGAGCCAACTCCATCACTTTCATTCGTCGCTCTTTTGGTAACACCAATTGATATATCGTTTGCTCTAATATTCGATATCTCTTGTACAGTAAGCCATTTACCACGCAGAATTCAGATTCTTTATCTGGCGCTAAATTCCACCATGCTTTCAATGATTCATCTTGTCTCTGCTGTTCTTCGAATTTCTTTGCGTCTGCAATCTGCATCTGTTGTTCTTCGTCTTTTTCATTTTCTTCAAACAAATCTCCTATCGCCACATCACAATCATTATCCTCTTTCGTTTCATTTAGATTACCATTCTTGCATGCAGCCATCTCTTGTTCACTCATCTCTGCTGTTATACCGTCTTGCATTAAACTTTGTTGATCATCACTTTCGTTTTCCTCTTCGCTTGAACTTTCAGTTTCACTTTCCTCTTCGACTTCTATCACTTTCTTTCGCTGACTCTGCAATCTCGTCGTTACATTCGCTTGCACATCTCCTTGTATCATTTTCACTTGTGGCACGGCTTTAAGTTCTGCAATGATTTCTGGATGCAACAAGAATCTTTCTGTGCTTCCCATTTTTGCAATACTAGCACACATCAATGTTACATACGGTGTAAGTGAACATTTGACTTTATGCGGAATTACCTCTTCTTCCACATCGTTACAACACAGCCTTACATCAACTTTCACCAACTTTGCAGGAATGGCATCTCCTGCCACGCATTGTAAAGTTCACTTTTCCAATCTGCTCCACCTTCATGCCTTCCAGTAATTCTTCACTAATCACCGGAACCTCTGCTCCAGAATCAATAAGTGCTTTTACTTTTATTGGTTCTTTTCCTGCTGTTCCACGAATTTCTACCTCGACGTACTGCAATACCACTTTCTTCAATGCTGTACTTTCATCTTTAAACCGAAGCCAAACCGATAGAGTACAAGCCAAACCGATAGAGTACAAGCCAAACCGATAGAGTACAAGCCAAACCGATAGAGTACAAGCCAAACCCGAGTACAAGCCAAACCGATAGAGTACAAGCCAAACCGATAGAGTACAAGCCAAACCGATAGAGTACAAGCCAACCGATAGAGTACAAGCCAAACCGATAGAGTACAAGCCAAACCCGATAGAGTACAAGCCAAACCGATAGAGTACAAGCCAAACCCGATAGAGTACAAGCCAAACCGATAGAGTACAAGCCAAACCGATAGAGTACAAGCCAAACCGATAGAGTACAAGCCAAACCGATAGAGTACAAGCCAAACCGAAGAGTACGATAGAGTACAAGCCAAACCGATAGAGTACAAGCCAAACCGATAGAGTACAAGCCAAACCGATAGAGTACAAGCCAAACCGATAGAGTACAAGCCAAACCGATAGAGTACAAGCCAAACCGATAGAGTACAAGCCAAACCGATAGAGTACAAGCCAAACCGATAGAGTACAAACCGATAGAGTAAACCGATAGAGTACAAGCCAAACCGATAGAGTACAAGCCAAACCGATAGAGTACAAGCCAAACCGATAGAGTACAAGCCAAACCGATAGAGTACAAGCCAAACCGATAGAGTACAAGCCAAACCGATAGAGTACAAGCCAAACCGATAGAGTACAAGCCAAACCGATAGAGTACAAGCCAAACCGATAGAGTACAAGCCAAACCGATAGAGTACAAGCCAAACCGATAGAGTACAAGCCAAACCGATAGAGTACAAGCCAAAAACCGATAGAGTACAAGCCAAACCGATAGAGTACAAGCCAAACCGATAGAGTACAAGCCAAACCGATAGAGTACAAGCCAAACCGATAGAGTACAAGCCAAACCGATAGAGTACAAGCCAAACCGATAGAGTACAAGCCAAACCGATAGAGTACAAGCCAAACCGATAGAGTACAAGCCAAACCGATAGAGTACAAGCCAAACCGATAGAGTACAAGCCAAACCGATAGAGTAGCAAACCGATAGAGTACAAGATAAACCGATAGAGTACAAGCCAAACCGATAGAGTACAAGCCAAACCGATAGAGTACAAGCCAAACCGATAGAGTACAAGCCAAACCGATAGAGTACAAGCCAAACCGATAGAGTACAAGCCAAACCGATAGAGTACAAGCCAAACCGATAGAGTACAAGCCAAACCGATAGAGTACAAGCCAAACCGATAGAGTACAAGCCAAACCGATAGAGTACAAGCCAAACCGATAGAGTACAAGCCAAACCGATAGAGTACAAGCCAAACCGATAGAGTACAAGCCAAACCGATAGAGTACAAGCCAAACCGATAGAGTACAACAAAACAAACCGATAGAGTACAAGCCAAACCGATATAGAGTACAAGCCAAACCGATAGAGTACAAGTACGATAGAGTACAAGCCAAACCGATAGAGTACAAGCCAAACCGATAGAGTACAAGCCAAACCGATAGAGTACAAGCCAAACCGATAGAGTAGTAAGCCAAACCGATAGAGTACAAGCCAAACCGATAGAGTACAAGCCAAACCGATAGAGTACAAGCCAAACCGATAGAGTACAAGCCAAACCGATAGAGTACAAGCCAAACCGATAGAGTACAAGCCAAACCGATAGAGTACAAGCCGAAGTACAAGCCGATAGAGTACAAGCCAAACCGATAGAGTACAAACCGATAGCCAAAACCGATAGAGTACAAGCCAAACCGATAGAGTACAAGCCAAACCGATAGAGTACAAGCCAAACCGATAGAGTACAAGCCAAACCGATAGAGTACAAGCCAAACCGATAGAGTACAAGCCAAACCGATAGAGTACAAGCCAAACCGATAGAGTACAAGCCAAACCGATAGAGTACAAGCCAAACCGATAGAGTACAAGCCAAAGTACAAGCCAAACCGATAGAGTACAAGCCAAACCGATAGAGTACAAGCCAAACCGCCAAACCGATAGAGTACAAGCCAAACCGATAGAGTACAAGCCAAACCGATAGAGTACAAGCCAAACCGATAGAGTACAAGCCAAAACCGATAGAGTACAAGCCAAACCGATAGAGTACAAGCCAAACCGATAGAGTACAAGCCAAACCGATAGAGTACAAGCCAAACCGATAGAGTACAAGCCAAACCGATAGAGTACAAGCCAAACCGATAGAGTACAACAAACCGATAGAGTACAAGCCAAACCGATAGAGTACAAGCCAAACCGATAGAGTACAAGCCAAACCGATAGAGTACAAGCCAAACCGATAGAGTACAAGCCAAACCGATAGAGTACAATAGAAACCGATAGAGTACAAGCCAAACCGATAGAGTACAAGCCAAACCGATAGAGTACAAGCCAAACCGATAGAGTACAAGCCAAACCGATAGAGTACAAGCCAAACCGATAGAGTACAAGCCAAACCGATAGAGTACAAGCCAAACCGATAGAGTACAAGCCAATCCGATAGAGTACAATCCAAACCGATAGAGAACAGGCCAAACCGATAGAGTACAGACCAAAACGATACAGTACAAGGCAAACCCGATAGAGTACAAGCCAAACCGATAGAGCACAATCCAAAACCGATAGAGTGTAAGCCAAACCTATAGAGTACAAGCCAAAACCGATAGAGTACAAGAAAACCGATAGAGAACAGGCCAAACCGGATAGAGTACAGACCAAAACGATAGAGTACAAGGCAACCGATAGAGCACAAAGCCAAACCCTCGATAGAGTGTAAAACAACCGATAGGAGTGCAGGCCAATCCGGATAGAGTGTAATCCAAAACCGATAGAGAACAGGCTTCCAAACCGATAGAGTACAAGACAAAGCGCGATTAGAGTACAAAGGCAAACCGATAGAATGTAAGCCAAACCGATAGAGCACAATCAAAACACCGATAGAGTGTAAAGCCAAACTGATAGAGTACAAGCCAAACCGATAGGCTGCTTATAAAATGACAAAACCAAATGAAGTGTTGCCATAACCGATAGAGCACGAGTCAAAGCGATAGAGTACAAGCCAAACCGATAGAATGTAAAACAAACCGGATAGAGTACAAGCCAAACCGATAGAGTGTAAAGCTAAACAGATAAAGTACAAGTCAAAACCGATAGAGTACAAGCCAAAGCGATAGAGTTCAAGCCAAACCGATAGAATGTAATCTAGGCCGATGGAGTACAAGCTAAACCGATAGAGTTCAAGCCAAACCGATGAAGTGCAAGCCAAAAACCGATAGAGTGTAAGCCAAACCGATAGAGTTCAAGCCAAACCGATAGAGTACAAGCCAAACCGATAGAGTACAAGCCAAACCGATAGAAAGTGTAAGCCAAACCAATAGAGTACGAAGCAAACCGATAAGCACAACCGCCAAATTGATAGAGTACAAGCCAAACCGATAGAGTACAAGCCAAACCGATAGAGTTCAAATCCAAAGCCATATAGAGTACAAGCCAAACTGATAGAGTACAAGCCAAACCGATAGAGTACAAGCCAAACCAATATAGAGTACACCAAACCGATAGAGTACAAGCCAAACCGATAGAGTACAAGCGAAACCAATAGAGTACAAGCCAAACCAATAGAGTACAATCCAAACCGATAGAGTACAATCGAAACCGATAGAGTACAAGCCAAACCGATAGAGTACACGCCAAACCGATAGAGTACAAGCCCAAACCAATAGAGTACAAGCCAAACCAATAGAGTACAATCCAAACCAATAGAGGCAGAATCCAAACCAATAGAGTACAAGCCAAACCGAGATAGCGTACAAGCCAAACCAATGAGTACAAGCCAAACCGATAGAGTACAAAAGCCAAACCAATAGAGTACAAACGAAACCAATAGAGTACAAGCCAAACCAATAGAGTATTTAAGCCAAACCCGACCAGAGTACAAACGAAACCGATAGAGTACAAGAAAAACCGATAGAGTACAGGCCAAACCGATAGAGTACAAGACAAACCAATGGAGTACAAGCAGAAACCGATAGAGTACAAAAAGCCAAACCGATAGAGCACAATCAAACCAATAGAGTACAAGCTTCAATCCGATAGAGTACAAAGCAAAAACCGATAGAGAACAAACCAAACCGATAGAATACAATCCAAACCGATAGAGTACAAGCCAAACCGATAGAGTACAAGAAGCGAAACCAATAGAGCACAAAGCCAAACCGATAGAGTGTAAGCCAAACCTATAGAGTACAAGCCAAACCGATATAGTAGAAGCCCAAACCGATAGAGTACCAGCCAAACCGATAGAGTACAAGCCAAACCGATAGAGTACAAGCCAAACCGATAAAGTAGCCGAGCAAACCGATAGAAATTACATCAAATACTGATAGAGTACAAGCTAAACCGATAGAGTGCAAGCCAAACCGATAGAGTACAAGCCAAAACGATAGAGTACAAGCCAAACCGATAGAGTACAAGCCAAACCGATAGAGGCACAATCCAAAGCCGATAGAGTAAAAACCCAAACCGATAGGTAGAAATACAAACCGATAGAGTACAAAGCCAAAGCCGATAGAGTACAAGCCAAACCGCTAGAGTACAAACCAAACCGATACAGAGTTCGAAGCCAAACCGATAGAGTACGAGCTGAAACCTGATAGAGTACAAGCCAAACTTCGATAGAGTACAAGCCAAAGCCAAATAGAGTGCAAGCCAAACAGATAGAGTGCACAAGCCAAACCGATAGAGTACAAGCCAAACCAATAGAGTACAAGCCAAACCAATAAGAGTACAATCCAAA